>JANIJG010021241.1:26318-88181 GCA_024611175.1 Megaceryle torquata
TTTTTTTTTCTTTAGTGTGTCTTGTACCTGTAGGGAAAGGCTAGTTTCAAATGGTTTTATCTGAAGTGCTCTCTGTGTCTATCTGCAGCCTTTTCTAATGCTGACATTACCCACTACCTCAGAATTCCTGAATGACCTGCCTTTTTTTCAAGTCCCAATGTCGTCTTTTGTGGGGAGCCAGAGGAGTTTTCTGTATGTGATGCTCAGGGGAATGCATGTGGATCCTGTAGCAAAAGTAACTGCTACAGGCAGCTTTAAGCCCACTCTGACTGTCTCTCTTGAAAAGCTAGAGATAAAAGTGGGGTCATCGGAGCTCCTCACGTAGGCACTGAAAACATGCATTCAGGGTGAATGGAAACAGGACAGAACTTCAAAAGTAAAAGACAGGCACAGGGCAAAGGTTATTTCAGCTAATCTCCTAGTGCTGCCTTATCTTTGTGGTGCTGTACTCACCAGCTCCCAGGGTCCAGCTGCTCCATTGCCACAGAGGAAGGGTTTTGCCTGTCACTGCACAAAAAGAACCTTCCCTTTCTGCCAGCCACATAGGAGCTAGAAACCATGTGGAGAAGCCAAGAACAGGCTTGATATGGTTCAAGGATGCAGTTTCCAAAATGGCTTCACAGAAGAGCTAGTGCTTCAGTAGAGTAAAGAGGTGGGAAACACCCAATAGCTCTAATGGCTTAACTCTAGTGCAGTCCACTACTAGCATGGGTTAGCAGAGCAGGGCAGACACACTATAAATCTGTCCTAATTTCCCGATATGTTTTAAGTAGAGTTTTCACCAAAACCCTATCCATATAACCCCATCCATATCCCTCACAAATGCTGCCACCTCTGAAAAAAAAAAAAAAAAAGTCTTACATGGCCCAAAATTGCACTGAGGGAATAGGATCAGAATGGAGAAATAAGAATCACAAAAAAAAAAGGGACCTTAACTGTCCACCAGTGTCCTTTGGCTGATACAGAAAAGATACGGGGGGAGATCATTTGAGAATTTGCCTTGGAACTTGTCAGTGAGTCTTGCAGGCAAATATGAATTAAGCTGATTGTACAATAAAAGCGAAGGTGGTACCTCAGTTGCCAATATATGCATAACTATCCAGCCAGACTCAATGCAGGGATGTTTCTACTTGGCCCAGTAAGGTCAAAGGAAACCTGGATTCCTTCACAAAGGAAAAGAAAATTTTGTCATATACCTTAATTTATCTAAAATAAAGTTACCTGTTCTAGATTAGTTATTTCAGCTGCTCTGTAGTATCCACGGCACTCTTATGTACAGCATATTTGGGACTTTTTCCTGAGTATTGTTTATAATGACAGTCAGACAAGCCACTGATGGAGGTGGGGCTGGTTTCACCCAGATGGCATTGGCTGCTCTCCACGCAGGCCTGTTGGGTACTGAACAATTTAAGTAAACTGCAATTGCAAAACAAGCCTCCCTACAAAGCCTTAAGCATTCTGTGTAAACAACAGTGGACAGGGTCTTTAGTTTAAATTTCTCAATTCCCATAATTCACATTGCCCAAGGGCTTAATTTACTTCAAAGGAAGTTTGTTTTGTCTAGAAGCTGATGCAATAAAACATCCTGATGGTGCTATTTACAATAATGCATTTTTAATCCTGAGAGAAAGCCATCCCATGTAGTGCTCATGTTAGGTATTGCCTGAGTCCTGAGCTGGCCTCAGCAAGGGGGTAAATTTCACCTACCAGGATTAAAGGCAAATGTTTTTTTTTTAAGCATCATGGTAAAAGTATGCACAGCTGGGCAGTTTATTTGAATGGCAGATTTCAGCCTGGCTAGAAAGGCAACCTGCTGCTTGTTTAATGTAATCTCTCTCAGCCTGTCTATGTATCTACAGACAATAAGCACAAATGATCTTCCTGATACACAATGAAAATAAAAAGCATGTTAAGCTTTACCTGATCCAGTAAGTTACCTCTCCACAGACCACCACAATTCCTGGCTCCACTTCTCTCTGATACGTGGGTGAATCTAAATAAAATGTCTGAGTTTGGTACTGGTCTGGCTGGAGAATCTGGTCCTGGCACACGATGCTGTATTTTATTGGGTATGTGCTGTTGCTTCTGCACTTTCTGATCATCAGAACTGGGATTACAACACATGCTTTTTGTTCTTTTTTTTTCATTCTTGATTTCTTGCCGTTCAAGTAAATACCTTCTTTGAGCCTGAGCCAACAGGATTGATTCCTGGAGTATGCATTCAGAATCTTGTGAAGATCTTTACCAACAGGCCCAAGCCAGCTGTAGATGGGATGAGTATTACTTTTTATGAGGGCCAAATCACAGCCTTCCTTGGTCACAATGGAGCAGGAAAGACAACCACCATGTAAGTGTATTTTGGAAGAAGCAAATCCAGGGCAGTGCTCTATTGCTCTGTCCTGAGGAGCACTCTTCTCTTTTAACTTTTCTCATGTCTCTCTGTGACCCCTGCAGCTAGTTTGACACACAACTTCAGCGTTTTTCTAGACAGGGAAATGCTGCCCCTGGGCAAAGGGAAGATATCCTGGATTACCTAAAGCCTGGGGAGGGAGCAGTGCGTGACACAAAAAAGTGAAAGTCTAGAGACAAACAATTCTCTCCCCCAGAGTTTATTTCCCATGGCCAAAATCCTGATAGGTGAAGAGGGAGAAGGATCTCTGTCTGAAAGAGCTGAAGATTTGAAAACCACCCCACTCCACATGTTCTTGGTTTCTTTGTCTAACTGGCTCTAAGTCAGTCACATTTTTTGGTCTGTATGCAAAGGAGTATAAAATAATACAGGCCCTCTTTAGACAAAATGGTTACATATATGCAAGATCCATATCCAAATTAAAATGTTCCTCTAGTCCTAGAACCCTACCATCTCAGGAATCTGGACTTTAGGAAAGTTTAATTTTCTTTATACAAAACTTTATTTGGTAAAATAGGATTAATTGATGAACAAAGCATTTTATGAGTCTGTGACAAGTTCACCTACTGTTGAAAGAACTTAAGTAGTTTCATTATGATTCTTCCTACTAGCAGAGCACTTTATTTCTTTAATTAAAAAATACTTTTATTTCAAATGTGCTTCAATTTAAATTTTTTTTTCTGCAAGAAATATATTTGACTGAAAATAAAAGTATTGTAATCTGCTGAAATATTTTATAGATTTATTTTTCTATTCTCCTGATAGAAACAATGATTTCTACTGCTTTGAAATTTTCAGACCTAAAAAATCCATTATTAATTCAAATCTAGTAACATGTTCCACCCATTTGCAACCCAATATTCGGTCTCCTTCTATTTTACAGGAGGTAAAGGTCCAGGGCATGAGTTAGTGTGTCTAGAGACCTCAAACCCTTATTCTCTATCTCAGTCCTAGTTAGTTTTGGTTTAGACCCATTTGTACGTAGGGGTGATGTAACATGCTGAACAAACTACTCTGAAACAGAGTAGCTGACTAAAACATTTTTTTTTAATGCAGGCCAGAAGCACCAAGACAGCTGTATCAAAAGTTACGTTAGCAGATCCAAAGATTCTCACTGTAGCAGCACAAGACTATTTCATATGTATGCTTTTTAACTGGAGCTTGTTTCATCAAGGCCCATAGTAAGAAGTCATCATGCTCCATCTAGTGGAACCATGGAATATATCTTCCTAATCTGGCGCAGAAAGATGGGAGAGTGGGATTTTCCTCATTTTATTTTTCCCAGGTCGATACTGACAGGCCTCTTCCCACCCACATCTGGAACTGTGCTGATTGGTGGCCTGGATATTCAGACTCACATGGACTCCATTCGACACAGATTAGGCATGTGCCCTCAGTACAACATCTTATTCAATCAGTAAGTATCATTCCACACTAGCTTTAAGAACAAGAGTCCCAGTCTATGTGCTTGATACATCCCCAAAGCCAAGGTTGTTTCTCTTTACTGTGCTGGTAGTAGATACATCTCTGAGGTACTTCTCCAGCTAGGTGGTGTCCTAATCCAGTAGAAATCTCCAGCATCATTTAGCTGAGAACAAAGAAATTCCCAAAGAAAATGAGAGTGTGTTTGGTGTTGATGTTTACTATTGCAGTGTGGGTTAGCAGGAGTACAGCCTGGGCATTCATGCACTATAATTAAGGCTTCCTAAAAAAAAAATCTGAGCCAATAGTGCAGCAGCATGATATTTTTATTTCCATTTTGCACTACTGCACAACTATTTACTACCTTCTTAGGGATATGTATTCTCTGGCCCTCATAAACATTTTCTGGCTTCACTGCCATGAGTTTGTGTTCACCTCAACAGCAGGCTCTCTTCCTTAATGCAGCTACTCCCATTAGCTTGCACTTTATTTCCATAAACGTCTGTACAATAGGCATGTTCCTTTAGTAGCAGGTTCTGCTTTGAAAGTGTGTTGATCCCAAAGAATATCTGATCAGATTTAGGGTAAAGCAGCCTCTATCCTTTAGCAAGGTAAAGCTAGAGTAAATTTATTCCTGCTTGGGGCGGGGGCGGGTGTAAAAATCTCTTTATTCATTCCAATTGCCTTGCCGCCTTTCTTTCTGATTTCACAGGCTTACTGTAGCAGAGCACATCTTGTTTTACTCTCAGCTGAAAGGGAGATCCAGGGCTGAAGCTGAGCAAGAGTTGGAAACGATGCTAGAAGACATGGGCCTCGCACATAAAAGGAATGAAGAGGCTCAGAATCTGTCAGGTGCCTGCAGGATTGTTCTACAACTTTTTTTCTGATGCCTTTTCCTTGGTTTGGGACAATCACTTTTTGAATGACATAGTTGAGGCCATATTCTGGCATGCCACTCTGCACTGGGGAGGTCTTTACTCTCAAAGGGTAGATGGAACTGTACAAATAGTAAAGCTGGCACGACCTGTTCCTGAAGCTTCTGTTTCTTATAAGTATACAACAAATTCAAATACACTTACTCATTTAAAAGCTTTATATAAATGTAAAAGAAAGTCTATGTAAGAAAAAACAAAAATACAATGTCCTATTATTCCAAGGCGAATGAAATATTACACTATTATGCTGGCTTACTGCTTGGGTCAGTACTCTAATATATTGAATTATTTGTTAGGAGTAATTTCTTACACTATGTGCATTTGTACTTATAGAATGAATTTGATCACCTTTCATTTCAGGTTCAAAAGCTGATTTGGATAGAGCCAGGTGTTCTTATACTACTTTGTCCTGATTGCAACTATAAAAGTTACCTAGCTTCATGTGAGGACATGAAAATCACATACATTCCTGATTTTGCTTCTGGCAAGAAGCAGAAAATGTAATGCATTAATGAAGAAAAATATTTTTAAAATAATAGTAAAATTTTGAATAAGCTGCTCTAAACTGATTTAACTTCAAAGAAATATTTGGATGTGTTCTGAGGATGTGTTTTGGTTTAGTCATATCAGTTTGTCCCCACACTGAAAAACAGTGTTACTTACATCTCTTATGTAACTCATCTCAGACCCCTGGATGTGTCTGTCCTCTGCTAGGTGGAATGCAAAGGAAGCTGTCTGTTGCCATTGCTTTTGTGGGTGAAGCAAAAGTGGTAGTCTTGGATGAGCCCACTTCTGGAGTTGATCCATATTCCAGGCGATCTATCTGGGATCTTCTGCTGAAGTATCGCTCAGGTAACAGGTTTGAGAGTGGAAATTGTTTGGGTTTTTTTAAAACCTGTCATAGATGTAGCATGTGCCTGCTGTGTAAACTGTCACGAATAGTGGGATATGAATACAAGTAAACAAGATTTTTTTTATAGAACCTGGCTCTGGTACAGAGAAACCTCTGCATTAATTGCCAAAAAACTAAGCACCGTTTTGAGTTACAGAGAGTTCATGCCTTGAACGTTGCTCCTTGTTCTTCCTAGGCAGAACCATCATCCTCTCAACCCATCACATGGATGAGGCAGACATTCTTGGAGACAGAGTAGCCATCATATCCCAGGGGAAACTCTTCTGCTCAGGCTCTCCTGTGTTCCTAAAGAACTACTTTGGGTCTGGCTTCTATCTCACTCTTGTTCGCAAGATGAAAAACACCAGAACTGGAAGGGCTGCAGTAAGTATGTAGCTCCCTCCCTGCACACAGAATCTGAAAAATACGTACTCATGTACTGCACCAAGGTAGAAAGCAATTAAGTGCTGCTTGAGGCTGTGAACAAAGCTGATTTCAAAATGAAGAAAGCGGTAAGAAAATTTGATGACACCTTATGAAATTACATGGATACACAAGTTTCTCTGTAAAAATCTTCTTAGGTTTTATAGATATATATTCAGCCAGGTAGGTGAAAATAATAGGTGGCTGTGAAGCCCTCAGAGGTCTGTAGTTTACTCTTATCTAAACTTCTACCAATTGAGTTGCCTTTGTCCATATACAGGTCTTTCTGATGCTTGCTTTTGCAGTACACCGATTGTAAGCATGGTGTTGTCTAGTAACTAGCTCAGGCACCAGAAGGGCCTATGTTTGTCCATAACTAAACCAGCCTTACTTGACAAGTAAGGATCTGGATTCTTTCTGCTGTTAGTGCTTCCAGTCTTAGTAGCAATGTTATCTGTATACTTATGGCCACTGCTGATCACATTTCCCCAGGTATTTGCTATGCTATTTAGAACTGACTGATATGCTTTGTGCAGTTGGATTTATGTTTTCTGCATTGCTTAATCCAGTTCTCAGATGACTTTCAGTATAATATGTTCAAGATGCTCCATATATGACGTTTTTCACTGACTCAAAATGTTCAAAGGCTGACAACTCTTACATCCTGTTTTGCATGCATCTGAAGCACTTTGATCTTTCTGTCTGTTGCTTGTCCGTGCTAGTCACTTTGTAGCTGTGGATCTCAGTGCTCCTGCTCCTGCTCCAGTTGTACACGCCGTGATGAAGGAGTTCCAGGGCAGGAACTGGATGGTAAGAAGTGGGATGGTCTGGCATGCCAGCACATAGCTATGTCTCCTGTTACACTGCAGTCATTTTACATATCAATCCTGTTGACGCCCACTCCTTCAGTACTCATGTCTGACATCTGTATTGTATTGTAACATGAATTTGTGACTTTGCTTATCATTGTCCCTTTTCGATGTATATGTGGTCTCATACAGATGATGAACTAGAAGTTTGTGTGCTTTACAAGTATAGACTGTTTAACTACCCTGCACCAAAATGTGTAATTTATTAAAACTAAAGCACATTTAGAGCAAATGAAACTGTTTTTCTCAGAGAAAATCACTTGGGCTTTTCTACATATGAGAAGAACTTAAGTAGAAATCTCCGAAGATTTTGTTGGTAACAGACCTGAAATAGTTTCCTGCTACACAGTTGCAGAGCATAATTAGCAACAGAGTCCAGGCTAGTGCAGAATTAACTGAGATATCCGTGAGTTATGTAATAGAGTGGTCCCCTTTTTGTATAGTGCAAACAACAGCTTTTGAAATCATGCTTGCTTAGCCTGGGTAAATATTCATGCTTTAAACACTGGTTTGACTTTTCACAGGAGATCTGAATGAGCTAGCAGAAGTAATTCATCATCATGTCCCAGAAGCAAAATTAATTGAAAGCATTGGTCAGGAACTTGTTTACCTTTTGCCCAATAAACACTTTAAACAGCGATCATATGCCAGTCTCTTCAGAGAACTGGAGGAAACATTGGATGACCTAGGACTCAGCAGTTTTGGAGTTTCAGACACACCACTTGAAGAGGTAACAGAATAAAATACCTGCTGATGTTATAATTAGTCCCCAAAAAGTTTTCTGAGACAGTTCCTGTCCTTAAACCTGTAATCTCACTAATTCCTAATATCCCTTTCAAAACCTAGTCACATCTGCTATGGCACACTCAGAAAGTCTTTGGCATGGGTGTAGAGAAAGGAGCCAAGACTTACTTCATGTTAGCATGTTGCTTGTAGAGCATGACTCATTAGCCTGAAGTCTGTCTTTCTTCACATCTTGGTTTGTTCTTGCTTTATTTTCTGAGATATTTCCTAAGAGACCTCCAATTGTGTAACAATTGTGTACTGAAAAAATATCTACTTTTTTTTTTCTTTTACATTAAAGGAGGATGTATAGTGTTCCAGAGGTCAGGTTATTGTACCTGTTCTATTCCTAACTGGGACATGTATTTGTCTATGGCAGGTTTTCCTAAAGGTCACAACAGAAGCTGACTCTGGAATTCAAAAAGCAGGTATAGATCCATGAATCAGTATTTGATAAACTTTTCTTGGGACTGTTCTGTATTCTGAATGCCAAGTACAGAAGAGCCTCAGAACTTTCAATCTTTGTGTGGTGTCCTTGCCAAAATAAATTTGGTCAGCAAATAGCTGCTTTTTAGGGCCTGACATATCTGAGAAACAAGATTAAGTCAGCAGGAAGACTTTTATTTAGATTGGATGAGGTTCTTAACTATGTAAATAAAAGTGGAATGTCAAGCCCCCAGATGTCAATGATTTTAGTAGTTTAATAAAAAGTACTTTGCTGACCATTAGTTCATAAACTACATATATGATTAACTTGTTCATCCTGCTGAGTAAGAGGAGTGTTAACCTGTATGATACCACTAGATACAGTCACAGTGCAACAGTTGTAATTAATGCAATCTGCAGATGTGATACTTACAGTTGGTAAAACCTAGTGCTTGTTGAAATATTTGTGCTACCTTCATGTATAACGTGTCTTCTCTACCCCTTTTCATCTTAATCTAGGACACACTCAAGAAAATGGCTCCACTCTTGGCAAAACTTCTACTGAAAACAAGCCAGCTGAACAAACCACACTGAAAACTAATGACACTTCTCGAATGCCAGTAGGCATAGCAGGAGATCAAAATGAAGGCAAAGGGTCCCGACAGTATAAAGGTTTTGAGCTTGTACGTCAGCAGATCAAAGCACTGCTCATCAAACGCTTCCACCATGCCTCCCGCAGCCACAAAGACTTCCTAGCACAGGTATAGACTGACTCCACAGCGTCCTCAGCCATGTCTCTGTGCAAAGCAACAGAGGTGCTACAAATGGGTAACAGTGTCCCTAACTGTTCTAATTATGATTCTAACTCTTCTGCCTCTTAATCTTTCTGCCTACAGTCCATCACCTGAACCAAGTTCATGATTCAATTCAGTACTAGCCTGGCATTTTATTTTTAATATTTATATGATCCTCTGACAACCGTAGCTGAAAACACTGGAAATTAAATTGTTAGTGATCAGGAGTTAAACCAGATCTGGTTTTGTGCTCCTGCTGTCCCTCCTTTGTTTATATATATTACAAGGTGTGTACAGTGTCACTGTACAACATATATCTACTAACCTAGTGTGATGTTTTCATGTTCCCTGCAGATTGTTCTCCCTGCTAGTTTTGTGTTGCTGTCTTTAATACTTACAGTCATTATTCCTCCATTTGGAGAATATCCTGCCTTAACCTTACACCCTTGGATCTATGGGCAACAGTTTACTTTCTTCAGGTAAGAGGAATCACTGAGTAAAAAGTACATCTGACATATATACATCCTTTCCACCCTAGCACTGAAGATCATGGGGCCCTGTCTTACTGGGCTTTTCACCCTCTATGTAACATAAAAAAGGATTCTTTCCACCGGAATCGGCAGATGTAAAATTGCATTAAATTGGTGCAAGTGGAGAATACCACTGCAAGTATGTCTAACCAATAGTCCTTCAAGTATCGTGCTACCTTTGGTACTCTCCTCTTCCTACCTCAACACATAGCAAGTTACATATCCTGACCTCAGTGCTTACAAAGTTACATAACCTGCCTAACAGGAGATCCAGGACAGTAAGAGATGTGTTTCTGATATGCCATTGAACTACTCCTCTATTCATAATCTTAGAGAACAATGAGATTCAAGCCTATCTGCTGACCTATGGTAGATTTATTTATAGTTAGAACAGTATTTGGGCAAAGTTATGGAAATGAGATGAAAACAGAGACTCTTAGGTTTTATTAATGCTGCTGCTTAGCAGTTTCTCCCCACACGGGAACATTTGACTGGGCCAGAATTATTTTTCTTCTCTACTAACACTTTGTCTTCTTTCGTTCTTAAAAGAAGCCTCAGTTCTGTTCTTTCCATGTCACTGCACAATTCCTCTGTGCTCTCCTGAACATTTGCTTCGCCTTCACTTCCATGTATTCCAAAGCTGAACTACATTGAAACATGTGCAATGAAGAGGAAATCTAAACAATATTTGTCTGAGACTAGATCACAAAGAGCAAAAAGCAACAAAACTGAAGGCAATAATTTTGAAGCATTTTCCTTGAGTTTCATACAGAAAGTTCACATGAAACTTTAATTTACACACGGTAGTGTGTGGAGCAGTTTGATACTCATACTTCTATAACAATGCTAGCAATATTCTGTAGTCTAATATTAAATTGTTAGTTGCAGACAATTCACTATTAGCAACACTATCTCTTTGGCCTCAGCACATGAAAATGCAGAATATGTTTTTCATCTTCTGATTACTGAGTGTGACAGGGCTGAGAGGGTAGAAATGTGGATTCAAACCTTTTTGGAGAATATTGCTAATAGGACTATGTCAGAAGTCATGCTTTAGTACTAGGAGAAAAGGACCATTGCTTTAGCCTGTTAGCCATATTGGAAGATTCTGGGGTTTTACATAAATAAAATAATTGATTTGTCAGCTTTTGGAGGAAGGCAGTTGCTCCTGCCATACAGCTGTCCTTCACCAATTGCTATGTGTATACATAGCATGGAAGTGAAGGCGAAGCAAATGTTCAGGAGAACACAGAGGAATTGTGCAGTGACCTGTACAATAGTTTGAAAAAAATTTTATAGAGAAAGTCCTATCTTATTTTCTTAGCAATGAACGACCTGGCAGTGATCAGATGGTCTCCCTCACTGATGCTTTCTTGAATAAACCAGGATTTGGAAATCGCTGCATGAAGAATCGGCCTCTTCCGTAAGTTGCTAGCTAATCTCTCCTGAATGAGATTCCAGCAGGGTATTACTAATAGAATTCAATGAAACAAGAATGAATTGTCTTGACTTTTCACCAGAGCCAATGCTTCAGATATATTGTTGACAATAATATTTAGCATCTGGTCAAAGTAACAACTGAACAGCAAGACACTAATGCCACTGGATTAAGAATGACTTACAGTGCTCAATGTGACTAGCTGGACACCAGCTCATGTAGCCTTATACTGAGAAGCAACCTTGAAATATATGTCAGTAGGCCAGTGGGCTCAGACCCAAATCTTCACAGCTTCTCTGACACATTTCACATGCGAGTCCCCTCAGGTTCCTCCTGTTCCCACTGGTGTGTTTGGAAGCAATAGCTTCAGCAGTTGCTCTGATGGTAAAGCAGGAATAGAACAGTCTTTATGATATGAAGCTATTCTCACTCTGAAGCGAGGACAATAGTGCTCTTACTTTGTTGTCCTATCCACTTATCTTGCTTTTGAATCCTTCTTTGGAGGCATTTGTCACTGGCATGCTATGCTTTACCATATTTTCCTTTTCTCCTGCCTTTCTCCCAGTAATGATACCCAGCAATTTGATTCTTCTGTCTGTCCTCTCCTCTGTCTGCATGGTACAGCAAGAATGAAGAGGGAACTTTGAAAAATAGAGACAAAAGATACTGCATGAGCAAGGAAAAGGATAGTTTCTTTGCAAAGATGTGTGTCCACTGCAGATTTCATGTGCGCTAACAGATCAAACAAAGTCTCCTTGTCACTTCAGTGTCTTATCTGCAAGCTGAAGACAGTAAACTTGGCAGAGATCAGGGGAGAAATTATGTTTATTCATGTTTACCAAGTACTTTAAAATGTTCTTATTAATTCATAACTCACATGATGAGAGCTGAGAGGAGAATGTCTGCTGAGAGCATTGTGATTTTGTGGATCTGTGAGCTCCCATGAACTGTTATTAACTGCACAGCTTAAAGAGTCTGTTCCTCTATGCAGGAACTACCCCTGCAGCAATACGCCAACAGCCTGGAGCACACCTGCTGTTCATCCTGACCTAAGCAGCCTCCTGCTGAGCCAGAAGTGGAACCCTGAGAATCCTTCACCTTCCTGCAAGTGCAGCACTCACAAGAAACTCACTATGCTGCCCGAGTGCCCTGCAGGTGCAGGAGGCCTCCCGCCACCACAGGTTGTGTCCTTGTGCAGTAAATCTTTGTAGAAAGGTTTCACAGCAAGTGCTGAAAAGAGAGTAGCATGTAAATACCTTGCCATGACAATATACATGGAGAAATTGAGTACATTTTTTTAAGGGAGCACAGATTGCTGGAATTTGGAATTCAGTTTCAGCAGTATTAGAAAAAGTTGCACATTTAAATGAACTTTGATTACTATTTTACTGAAAATTGCAAACTTTTCATATAGAAGAAAATCACCAAAAGAAAGTAACAATTTATCAATTTTTTTTTTTAATTTTTTTTTTTTTCCCCCTCTAAGAACAATTATTTTTAGAAGATTGCCTTTCTTTAAAGAAGGGAAGGAGGGAGAAAAGAAAGGAAGAAAAGAAAAAAAATCCTGATTAAAAAGTTCATATTAGTTAATATTAAGTTAATAAAGTTAATAAAAGTTAATATTGATTCAAACCCAAATAATTATTTTTTACATGTGTTTTGGTTCCTTTTCTAGAAAGTTCTAAGCTGGCAAAAGATTAAATGTTTGTGTGCATGTGCATGAAGATGAGCAATTTAATGACCTCTGATGCTCTGTGGAGAACAGATGAGAACTACATTTCCACCTGTTGTTATCAATGAATAATCTTAGTAGTGCCCTTCATAAAAGGTGCTTACTCTTGAAAAGTGAAGGAAAATTACAGCCTGTTAGTGTTTACATTTTCTAAATGTTTTTCTAACAAGTTAAAGATAAAAAACCTGCAGCTGCTCTGAGTAATAGCTCACTAATTTAAAGTCTCACCATGCACACCATTCAGCTTTAATGTTCCTGTTTGCCAGGGTGCACACATTAGCCAAATTACTGAAATAATTCTAGTTTTAACACTAATGTCACAAGCTTTAATCGATTTCTGAATCCAAATCAGCAACACGATCTCTTAAAAATACTGATTCAATTTGCTTTGGTTTCTCTATCACTATTCACAAAAGAACTAAGCAAAGTTGGTTTAAATATCTATAGAATTCCTGTCTATGAAGCAAAAAAAGAAATTCATGAAGAGGTTATATTCTGAATTTATTCCCTGCATCTCAAGTTACTTAAGATTTCCAAGTAATCCCTGTCCAATGGATAAACGAAGTTGAATTTTGCTGATTGCATACTACTGTATTTGAGAGGGAAACTTAGTCTAAAACTTCAAATCCAAGTAGGATGCAAAATTTGTTTGTGGGGATTCTAGTCCTCTAAGGGAAATGTGTTTATTATAATATTATCCTGATAGTTTTGCAGGATATGAGAATTTTTTAAAACTTGTCATGAAGAAACAGCTCACGTTTGAGTCTCCAGAGAAGCGACAGTATGTAAATAATTGTGAAGTATGTCTGAGCATAGACAGCTCATTTAATGAAGGTACTGTGAGGATGCTACCAGTCTTCCTGTGTATTGTCTAGAATCAGCTAGACATCTGTAATGTATCTTCTGTGTCATCCGGTACTGCCTCTCTGTGGACAAATGTAGGAACTTCTGGAAAGTTCATTAGGCTTATTTTCTAGGCCGCTATTAGGTTGTTTCAGGTTGCAAGCTTTGCTCTTGAAAAATGCCCAGGAAACTTTTCAAGTATATTCTGCCTTGGGATAAACTCATCAAATTCAAGGTCTTGCATTTCACAGTGACCTTGTATTTGCAAAAGACTCAAAAAGGTTTCATGTGACATCATTTTCATTACCAAAAAAAAAAAAAAGAATAATTTTCATTCAAAGTATCTAAAGTGCTAGTGAAAGTGAAGTTTTTATATTAATTTTTACTTCAGCTTGCTAAATAATAGAAAAATACCTTATCTTCAGTGGCACCTCAATTTATTTGAAAAACTTCCATCTTTTGCAGTGAAGAAAAAGCCTTGAGCAACCCTGGCCTTTGTTGCACACAACTCAGGCCAAGTTTCAGAGTGAAGTGCCAGTGTTTTGTGTCAGGCATTGCACATTTCTGTGATATCTTGATTTCTTCTGAAATCTTAGATAAGTAAGGATGTTTGGACTAGAAAGTGAATGACTCTCTCATTACAGTGATTCTATGAAACTGAGCTATTCCTCTGAACCAAAGCTACTTTTGCTGGTTTTGTAACAAGGACTTAATAGCTTTAGAGATTGTAAAGTTTACTGTGTTTGATTAGGTTTTCTTTTCTTTTCAGAGAGTGCAGCACAGCACAGAAATTCTTCAAGATCTGACCCACAGAAATATTTCAGATTTTCTGGTGAAAACATATCCCACTTTGATAAAAGGGAGGTAGGGATGAAGCTATCTCTTTTTTTTCACACACAGTATTTTGTACCTGGCCATGAAATTCTCATTTAATTTTAACATAGCACTTGCCACGATAATTATGTAGGCTTGAGCATCATGTCCATATTGCTGATGTAAGAAGAAAAGATGCTTATTTTAGGGCAGGTAAATTGTTTTAATTATACCTATTTGTATAATCAGGTCCTCCTTTATAGGCAGAGCTGAGTTTCAGTGTTGGTGGAATGTCATGTTAATGGTAACTGTCAATGGTGAAAAAAACGGTGCCTCTGCACAGCATGGTGAACTGCCTTGCAGGGATACTAGTTTGTGTTCATGAAGAACTACACCAGCTACAGTAGCTACACCAGCATGGCCTGAGTTAATTATCCCTTGCTTACCAGAAGTGCTGAAGAGGCAAAGGACAATGTGACATAGCTGTATCTGTCCTACTGATAGCTCCTCAGCTGCCTGAGTGTGGTGCAAGGTAATTCGCTGTGCAGTGTCCATGGCCTATTACTTCTGATTCAGGCCTCACTACATTTTAAATTCCCAGCAGAGTTCTTGAAACTCCCATTACAGTAGCTATGAGCTAGCTGCTTTTGACTGATTCATCTCATCATATATCATAATTGCTTTAGATATATCTTTTAAAAATCAATTCATTATGGATTTAGACTAGAGCCAGTATGTGTCACTTTAGAAATCTTGCTTATCTCTGTATGAGCTGGAAATTAATCATGTTAGAAAACAAAACAAACCCCCCAAAATGCACCGCAGGGAATACCAAAAGTCCTGACGACCCCACAACTCAAAGTAATCAGCAGCAATTAAAAAAGAAAGCAAATAAAAACAAAGAAACAAACAAAGAATAATAATTAAAAGAAAATAAAATCAACACAACACACTAAAACAACCAACCAAACAAACAAAAACTCTGTAGAGGAAACTGGAGATCTGCAAAGCATAGGAATTCACCTTTAATTTCCATTTAAGCCTGACAATACCATTGACTTTGATTTGGTGCAGTAAGACACAGGATTCTCTTTATCTGTTTCAGCTTGAAGAGCAAATACTGGGTCAATGAGCAAAGGTAAGAAACCAATTCACAGATTATGCTGGTAAATACAGGAACAATGAATTTCTGTTTAACCACGGAGCTTCACAAGGTTTCTCTGAATGGACAAGGGTAATTTTGGCAGATAGTATAGAACAAAGAGATGTCTTCAGTGGAAAAGAGGTTCGGGGTCAGCAAGGGTTTCATAAAGACAAGGGGTTATTTATATTTGTTTGGACTATCCCCACAAGGATGAAGGCCAGAGGCACACAATGGAACTATCACAGTTTTATTGTTTACAAGAGACAGACTAATGAGATCTGAGTGATGGAAAGTTACAATACCATAGTGCTTTGACACAGCTTTCAAAGTGCAGCAGAAAAATATGAACCCCCTGAAAAAAGGGGGTAGATGAGTAAGATGAAACCTAGACGCCAGCCTATCAAATACAGAAGAAACAACCACAACTCCTTATCCCTGCTCTGAACCTGGGCGGTAGCTATAGAACAGATTCCACTAGTGCTTCACGCTTATGTAGAGGCATCAGCTAACCCGAGCGTGATATTTACACTGCAGATACTAAGCTTAGAAAGATGACTGATTACCCTGAAGAATATACTTATAGTGTGTTTTGTCAGCAGTAGAAATTCACTTTGAAAGTAACAGCTGGATGACTGGCTTCCTTCATGGAATATGGCTTGTTCATGTGCAAACATTGCTTTCTGTGGAATTGGACTTTGGTTCATCTTGTGCAATAGTATTTATGGAGTATTGGCTGGCACCAGCATTGGTGAATACCTGCTTCTCTCAGGGCACCTAAAATTTTAACTGAGGTCCATGCTGTCCTCAGTCCTCCATGCTGTCCTAAGAGTTGTGTGTCAATTATCTCGATTTAAAGATTTTGCACTGTAGAAATAACTTTTTCCCCACATCTTCTAACAATTTTCCCAGATTCCTGGCCCAAACCCCTCAGAAACTGATAGAGATTCTATTATTTATAAGCCCTACAAAGACCTAATACAACTTGTTAGAAAAAGAGTGGAAATTGTTATATATATGATGTATAGAAATCAGCCTTACATTAAGTGGCTTTTTAGTAAACCCATCAAAGTACGGAGTTTGGGGTCAGTGGTACAAATGACTGATGATACTGTTCTCTTTGTTAGATATGGAGGAATTTCTATAGGAGGAAGGCTCCCAGTCCTTCATGTTTCTGGAGATCAAGTTGTCGATTTTCTAAGTGATCTTGGCCGAATGATGAATGTGACAGGAGTAAGTAATGTAAAAAAAATATTGTGTGTTACCCCCCTTACTAAAGAATTATTACAAAGCTGAAAACCTGCAGTACCAGATTTCACCTAGACAACTGATCTTTAGCTTTTTCTTTTTCATTATAGGGACAAACTTCCCGGGCTGCTGCTAAAGAAATTTCTAATTTCCTTAAGTACATGGAAACTGAAGATAATATTAAGGTATTTGCTGAAAGTAGTCTGCTAACAGTCTTTCTTGACATGGACATCAAACTGTGAGAATATTGCTGGTGGCATTCTCGGGTGCAAGAAGAGCTGAAATACTATACATACTATAAATAACATTGCATACAGTGTTCATGAAAAGTTATTTCTGATTTTTTTTTTTACCATATTCTTAGTACTTCTTGCTGTCCTAAATACTTCTGAATAGGACACTTTCTGATGAATTTTAAAAGGTGCTTCTATAAAATCCATCAACAATGGTTGTCCAACCCTTTTAAAAGCATAGTATGTGAGCTCCTCCTGCTGGACTGTGCCTCTGACCTGGTGCTGGATTCTTCCCTGCTGACAATGCCCACCAAAGTAGAAAAAAGGCATCCAAGTTTTCTCCTGTAGCTCAGGGTTATCAGTGAAGGCTTCTTAAATGAATCGGTTCTTTCTGACTCTTTTAGGTGTGGTTTAACAATAAAGGCTGGCATGCTATGGTTAGTTTCCTTAACGTAGCCAATAATGCGATCCTCAGAGCTAACCTGCGGACTGGTCAAGCCCCTGAGGAATATGGGATCACTGCTATAAACCATCCTCTTAACCTCACTAAGGAGCAACTCTCTGAAGTCACTGTGTAAGTCTGTCTGTGCTCCACTGATGGCTTTTACCCCTCCCTCTCCTGACAGCTTACCACCTCCAGTGTACTCACACTGTGAGGAGAAATAGTTCAATTGACAGAATGTGGAGGCCTTTCCCTAAAGTTTTATTCTAATCAAGAATGAGATACACAATCTATTATTTTCTGTGTCATTCTTGTAAGTGTTCATTCCCATCCCATGTAGGAGCTATGACCATTGGTTATACAGGATTACATGTTTCTGTTGATTCCCAAGCACAAAGATTCTGAAGTCTTTGTCCCCACTTCAAAGCCAATAGGTCCACTCATGAAATAACACAGAGATCATAATAATAATTTTAAAAAAAGGAATCAGAAACTGTCTTTAGTTGACTACAGGTAGGCAGTAGGTGATAACCTCTGTCTTGGTGCCAAGGGCAGCACACAGATTTTTCAATGGGGTGTAGTAGAGTTGCTGTATTACAGAATCTAAAAGCTGTAATTTCTTGAAAAGACACCCTTAAGACATGACTTCCCACTTGTGTCTCCTATTAAGTTCAGAATTTAATGAAACTGAAAACTTCTGCTCTAGCACAGAGGGAAGATCTATGCTTCATCTCACTGTCTGCAACTTGCCTTTTGTGAGTCCCTCTCTTCCCAGCTCACAGAGCACTTCAACTATTGTGCCTTAATGTCTCATGTGACACATATCATACAGGAAAGGCTGTCAAACTGATAAATATATACATATATATTTATATATATGAGTTGAACTGTTCCAGAGAATGAAGGCAAGTAAAAAATCATGGAATGGTGCCGCCATCATTTGTTAACTACAGCCCCCCACACAACTTGGGAAAATACACTAGCACATTTTGAAACAGGAAGTTTTCTACTGAAAAAATAACCTTGCTAATTCTAGACCTTCAAACTCCCTCCAGATTCCCCAAATGCTAATATAGTGTTGCATTGCATCCATTCCCTTGCTCACAGTCCATTCTTGTGCTCTGTTTTAGGCTGACCACTTCAGTGGATGCTGTTGTTGCCATCTGTGTAATTTTTGCCATGTCCTTCATACCAGCCAGTTTTGTTTTATACCTAATTCAGGAACGTGTAACAAAAGCCAAGCATCTACAGTTTGTCAGTGGTGTGAGCCCTGCAATCTACTGGCTAACTAACTTCGTGTGGGACATAGTGAGTATCTGCTGGTCTGATTTCATAGCCTACAGTTATTCCTTGGTTTGCATGAACTGGGGTCTAAATGGTGAATTGAGTGAAGTGATTCTGAGCATTGCAAAGCATTCATTTCTTTAAGTGTTACTCAGAGAGCATGCTGAGGATCTGAACTCCTAACTAATTACAGATGTAGAATTTAGGTGCACATCTCATTATTCAACTAATGGAGCTGAAATAATTGTAATCTTAGGGTTTCCAGTCCTTAAAACTTGAATGTATAATAAAGTACAACTCACCATAGAAGGGGAAAGCCCAGTTGCCTGATGTTAGTCACTCCTGCCCTCTAGAAGAACCATAATGTGCTTCAAGATATTCAAGAAATGTAAGTGGAGGAGATTCACAGGCTGCTGGAACAGTAGCCGGAGGCCAGACAAAATACTCTAGTGTGTCTAAAATGACATAGATTTATTTGTTTAGGTCACTGAGTCATGTTCATTGTGTTATTCCAAAGGGATTTAGACAACAGGCCCAGGCTTGCTTAGACAGAGCTCATCTACTTTCCCGTTACTCCTCAGGCCGCTTTGTTACAAAGGAGCAAATTCTTTGCTTGGTGGAGACACAGCAAGGGGCTTGTTTTCTAGCTGTGCCTTCTCAACAAAGAGAGCAGCCAAGGGCTTATGCAATAAGAAATGTATGAACATGGAATTGAAAAAAATTAGAAAGAAAAATAATACTTAATTGAAAAGCCCTAAACTCTTTGGTCCTTGGAAGGTGCTCTTTCAGGAGAAGGTAAAACAAAGCATTAACTTAGTGAATGAGGGAAAAGAAGCAGGTCTCCGTGTTCCTATCCTCTGCTGGTCAGAGCAGCCTCCCAGCAGCTTCCTTGACAGGAATTCTGTTGGCTGTGGACCTTAACAACATGATGCAAAGGGATTAATTTGTGTTAGTAATTCTAATAAATGCCACCTTCCATTCTGCATGGCAAGCCTTGTGCGTTGCAGTAGATTATTGCTACTAGTACTGAAGAGAGAAATTAAGAGCAGTGGCCAAGCACACTCACTTTAGTCTCCTCCCAGGAATGTGGCTCAAAGAACTAGCTTTCTCCCTCCTACACAGCCTTTGCATCACCAGAAACTGCACTTCCCTTGCATACCCACAGCCTCCTTCTGTGGGCAGCCTGCCAGCAGGACAATGAAATAAGTGGCTCCCAAACCATAATGTAACAACAATACATGTTGCATTTGTGATGAACAGGCTGATAAAAGATTTCTCGGAAAATTGTTCAGTGCTGACAAACCCATTGATCCAAAAACTTCATTGTGACTAGTCTAGCTCATAAATTCCAGTGTTCCTCAATAAAAAATCCTTTTTAAATAATGTGTAGGATCTGGCTGTTTTCAGACCTTCTCATGTCTTACATGCTGGTCTTTCACCCTGTGATGTGGCAGGTGAATTATGCACTGAGTGCTGGAATGGTTGTGGTTATATTCACTGGATTCAACAAGAAGGCTTACACTTCTCCAACTAACCTCCCTGTGCTCGTTGCCTTGCTGCTTCTATATGGGTGAGTGTTCAAGGTCATTCCTGTATTTGAGGCCCTGTATTTCTCATGGAAATGGTTTCATGTTACTGAGCTCAGTATGTAGTGAAATCCAGCTTTAAAGAATAAAACTGAGGCACTACAGTGAGGTTAGCACTGGATTCTGTCCCTGCTTGAGGATTTTTACACACTCTGTCGGGCCACATGCTGTAAGAGATTTTTTTTTTTCTTTTTCATCATTGCCTTAAGTTTTTAAGCATTAAATGTGATCCTTACAGACAAATATATTTGTTCAGTTTGCTGCTTTCTGATACATATGTTGTGTAGGAATTTAGGGGATGTTCGTTTGCATTATTGAAGCCAAAGCAAAAAAAAAAATCCAAGGGCAAAGAGTAATGAATTTTCAACATGTTTTTCAACTTCAAATGAGCACTTGTGTCGTCAAAATAACATTTTATAAGGCTGACTGAAATTTATTTTCTCCTTTCATTAGTGATTAGTGATTGATTAGTGATTTAATTAGATGGAGTACTGTGTCCAGTTCTGGTCTCCCCAGTTCAAGAGGGACAGGGAAATATTAGAGAGAGTCCATCGGAGGTGCTATGAAGATGATTAAAGGACTGGAATATATCTTATGAGGAAAGTCTGAGAAATTTGGGTCTGTTTAGTCTGAAGAAGACTGAGAGAGGACCTTATTGATATTTACAAATATTTGAAGGGTGGGTGCCAAGTAGAGGGGCAGATCTCTTCAGTGGTACCATGTGATAGGACAAGAGGCAGTGGTCACAAACTGGAACACAGGAACTTCCACTTCAACATGAAGAAAAACTTCTTTACTGTGAGGGTGGTGAAGTGCTGGAAAAAAATACAATCACAGTCATTTCAATCATTTAATAATTTCCTACTCAAAAAAAAAAAGGAAGGTAAATTAATTGGATTATATATTAGCCCTTGTGTCCAACTGCAGTCACAATGGGAAATTCAGGATGATTCTTTCTGACCATGTATGTATTGTCCTGTTAAACAATTCAGGTTGTCATTACTGAATTCTTCCTAGTCAGACTGATTGTTGCTCAGCATTATAAATCCTCTTGTGCTATTGAATGTGCATTTGCTATGTCCCAGAAATCATGACATAGGAAGCTTTAAATCAGGAGTAGAAGACAGTGGTAGAGAAGTTAGAAAATAATATCAAAATTTTCAGAATTTCTGATTTCTTTAGACAGTTCAAAAGGCTGAGCTGTATCTGGCAAAGCAATGTATCATATTTGCTTTATCTAATATTTCTTTATTTCTCCTTCCTGGTGTACCATTCAGTGAGATGTGCAAGGACACCTGAAGCGTGACACCTTGCTAGCGCTGAGTTTTCTCAATTTTAGCAGTATCTATTGCTCTGCATTTTAACAGCAAAAAAAAAAAAAAAAAAAAAAGACTAAGCAGAAAAAACTTTTAATCTAGTAATGAGGGAAAGAATACTCTAGTGGTGTCTCTAGTGGGTTACATTGTTTCATTCTACTGGGGATAAGAAGAAAGCTCAGGTTTGTGTTTTCCTTAGGCCAGCTGACATGAGAATACTGAGAAGCTGTTATCGTAGTTTTTCTATCCTTTGCATGCAGATGGGCAGTAATTCCCATGATGTATCCTGCTGCTTCTTTCTTCAGTGTCCCTAGCACTGCTTATGTTGCATTGTCTTGTATTAATCTCTTTGTGGGGATCAACAGCAGTGCCATTACATTCATCCTGGAGTTATTTGAAAATAACCCGGTAAGTAATGTTTTTGTTGACACCTGGTTTTAAAGCACTGTGCAGAGCCTGTCCAAGCATGACCATCTCTAACAGTAACTGTCTTTCTCTGCCTTGCCATTTCTTCTGTCAGTAAATGAGTGGGGAACTTGCTGAATAACTGCAGGGGCAAGTGAGCAGAATAATTCAGAGAAGCAACACAGGGCAATTGATATCTTGGGCTACACACAGAAGGAATGACATTGAATGGTTTTTCATCCCTATAAACAAACTTCTGTACACTTTCATGGTTGGGGAGATGGGGAAATGGCACTTGGTGCTTTCTTCTGCAGCTTGGTCTGATGGATGTGGATGATGCAGACTCATGGAGTAAGGAAAGACACTCCTGCTAGTTACTGTGTTAGAGGAGATGTTCTGCTTATAGTAGCATTTTGAGAATTGCCCAAAACTGGTTTAATACCACTAGGGAAGTGACAGAAGGCATAAGAATAGACAGAACGCAGCGAGCGCCAAAATATATTATTGGGCTGAGAGATCAGTTTATAATATAAACACTGTTGTCTTGTATGCACTACTGCTACTACCTCTGCAGCTGCTGATACTCTGACCACTGAGACTGACACCCTTTCTGCATCCGGCAGCAATCCAATTGGCTGTCATCACTGACTCTGAATTTTCAAACACCATGTGTGATGCTCCAGGGTTCAGTCTAGTGCTGTTCAGTCTGTGGGACAGCAGAGAGTGAGAGTATGTATGTGCTGGAGACACTGTGCCTGCAGAGGGAAAATTGCCCTTCTCTGGATTCAGTGTTGATGCAGCTAGACTGTTACTGGTTCTTGCACTGTTTTGTGTATCTCCACATAGCACAAAAATCTACTGTGTCATTATGCCCAGACACTGGTACTTTTCATTATTGTGGCAGGCCTGATTATGGAAATGTTCCAGCTATAAATAAAGATGTTAGGACAGAAAAATACCACTCTTTCTTTTCACTCATTGCTACATTTTCTTAAAGAAGTCTGGTTTCAACTGCTTATTATGTTGTTTCTGCTTCTTATAGTCTTTGCTGAAGTTTAATAAAACATTGAAAAATGTGCTGATTGTCTTCCCACATTTTTGCTTGGGCCGTGGACTTATTGACATGGCCATGAACCAAGCTGTGACTGAAGTATATGCCAGGTTTGGTAAGTGAAGCCAATAAGTAGCACGTTATATTAATGTCATGTGTCCTGACCTTGGATGAGATGGTTGGAAGTGTTATCTTGGAAAATTAGTGGCTGTTTCTGAAATTCCCCCCTTTCACATCATCAGGTGGATAAGGAGTGTGAAAGTTCAACATCTCTGAAGGAATCACAGTTTCTGATATAGCTGCCAGAATGCAATGGCCTAACCAGTAGTCTGTGTTGGAAATTAACCCATCTGTACAGTCCCAGACTCTGGTGTCTTTTTAGCATTTGTTTTGAAGTACTTAGATCATTACAAGAGGATATATTATTTCAGTTAATTTGAATACTTCATCACCCCTCAGGTTAATGCTTAAAGTGGCTGCTGTTCCTCAAATGCATCCTCTTGGGATATGTCTATACTGACATGAGACAACTTCTTATTAGAAGAACAGTCATATAGCAGAACCCATTTGTTTTTATTCGTAAAATGTAGGTCTTTCTCATAATCCATGTAAGTTTCATGTTCTGAATATTCAAAGCAGTGCATAAGCAGAGAGTTTATATTCATTTTTAGTCCTATGCAGCAGCTGAGTTTGGATTGTATTTTCTTAAGAATCTTTATAAGATACTGGAAAATTAAGACACTGCCTGATCATGATCAAATAGAGTACAGATTTTCATCATAAACCATTATGATTATGCCTTTTGTTCTGAGGAGCAGAGGGCTTTCTTCAGCAGTATTTCACCTTGCTTTCTGGTGCTCTTTCTCCAAAGGTGAGGAGCATGTTTCTGATCCTTTTCAGTGGGACTTTGTTGGAAAGAATTTGGTTGCCATGGCTGTTCAAGGGGTTGCATACTTCCTTTTGAATCTCCTTATGCAGCACCGTTTGTTCTCCACAAGATGGTATGTCTGATAGCTTGTATTAATGTACCTTTATTAACAGGGTATGTGTCTTTGTTATTCTTTGTGTCCCTCTTTTTTCTTTCTTTTTCCCTGAATTTGTCAGTTTGTTTTTGTTGATTTCCTTACCTGATTTCATCTTAATTTGTTGATATCCTTGTTCAGGAAAGCATTTACAAATGTGCATTTTCTTAACAGGGTTTAAGAAGATATTATTAAAGAAATTAGTTTTCTTGAATTAAGATTTTAATGTAGAGGGTTTTTTTAGATTAAGACACTAATAATGTGAGACACTAATAATAGCGAGATTATAAAGTATTTGGAAACTTTGTGGGATCATACGTACTGTCATGAGGTACTAGCCTGACATCCCAAGACAGGAATTCTAGTCCATGGCATGGGACAGTTGCAGCCTGGATGCTATGCAAGCTTTCCCTCTCTGCTTACAAATGTGTCTCTATCTCAGTGAATGCAGCTACCTTCCAGGTGTGAGTGAGTCTTCACTCCTGTTTGAGATTGCCAAAAAAGAGTACTAATTGGTACAATTATAAAAATACTGTCTTACAAGGAGGTCTGCTCAAAAAATCTGTAGGACTATCAGTAGCTACTTAAGAACAGCCAAATAGCAAAAGCTATGGCTGAGAGGCAGATTTTTCCTTATCAGTGACTGACAAGGCATGCTCTTTTGAGCAAGCCATTTCCTCCCTTTTTAGTATTTAGAGATTAACTTTCAAAGGTCAGGAATTCTCCCAACAGCAGGAATGCTCCAGCCAATGTCACATTGTGGAGTTTCTATTCCACTGCTTCCACCAGTCACATTTGGACAATTAATTAGCCATTGCTTCACACTGTTATTCTAACTGCAACCAGGGGAACTCACTGTTTGTGCAACCAATCTCATGGGTTTTTCCAGGTTTACTGAGACTGCCATGTCACCTATTATTGGTGAAGATGAGGACGTTGCAGAAGAAAGAAAAAGAATTATGAATGGTGGGAACAAAACAGATATCTTAGAATTACAAGAACTGACCAAGGTAATATTCTGAGAGGAATGAAACAAACGTGTCTAATGTAAATTTATTCTTTCAGAATGTGTGATTGGAAAGCTGCAAGTTGGAAAAGGATCTGGGGGTATTGATCGATAGTTGACTAAATATGAGCCAGCAGTGCATGCAGGTTGCCAAGAAGGCCAATGGCATCCTGGCTTGTATTAGAAACACTGGGCCAGCAAGACTAGGGAGGTGATCGTTCCCGACAGGAAGAAAAAGGCTGCATGCAGAAAAAAATGGTATTTTTAGGGGTCATTGCATTGATGTAAATAATGTCTGATTTTGTAGAATGCTTTATCTTCCTTTTTAATTTTTTTATTTACTCCTGTCTTGATTCTAAAGTTGCCTCATCCCAATAGCATTAAACTAAAAAATCAGAAGATTTTCTTTCCTGTAGATGTCTTGAAATTGGATCTATCTTTTTTTTTTTCTTCTTCTTCTTTTTTTTTTTTTTTTTCCTGTCAATTTAGATTTATGCAGGTAGGCACAAGCCTGCAGTGGACAGACTCTGTGTTGGCATTCGTCCTGGAGAGGTAGGTCGTTCAATAACACTAGATTACATTCCATGGATCAGTTCAGATTTCATAACCCTGCTCCTTTGCAAGTTGAAAATACTAAAGAATGTGATAAATTTTGTAATTTAGTGCTTTGGTCTTTTGGGAGTGAATGGCGCTGGCAAAACCACAACATTCAAAATGCTGACTGGAGACACTGATGTGACATCTGGAGATGCTATAGTGGCTGGCAACAGGTAAGTTCCTTAAAAAAACCTTGCCCAAATCCCAGTCTCAATGAACCAGCAGTTCCTTTCCAGTTACGTGGCACTGAGAGAAACCACAGTAAACACACACTGGCACTTAATAATTTTAATGCTCTGTTGTAAAATCTGTGTGTAAGTTTTATTAATGCTAACAGTGGGACAAGGCAATTTGATATAGTGGCAAAAGCTCACAAACATAGGATAACCAGTCCAACAGGGTAGACTGATCTGAGCTTTGGAACTTTGGCTGTTTCTAGCATCTTTGTTGACACAGTGCTGGCATAATGCCGTAAGTTAATACAGTGTGATCTGGTGTGTGCTTATGTTAGTTGTTCCAGCTTGTATGTCTTGGTTTCTTAGATGTAGTTGATATTTGAGTCTTTGTCCATTGATGTGATTCGAACAACAGCTATTTTGTTGTCCTGAGCAATCTGCTGTAGGTGACCCTGCTTGAACAGGGTGAGTGGACAAGATGTCCTTCAGTGGCCTCTTCCAAGCTCAACCATTCTGTGATTCTGTACTTCTCCTATGACCAACAATGTATTAGCCATGTGTCTGTCTTGTCTGTTCCCAGACTGATTTTTTTTTCCTTATAGAAAGAAACACCACTTGCAAAAAATAAGATCTGAGTGGCTGTTCAAAGAATTTCTTGTTAATTTAGCCTGTACTTAAATAGGAAAGTGAGTGAGGGGAAAATGGCTTACGTTTTTAACCAGGACTGAGCAGACTTAGATGAGAATGTATTTCTTGCTATTCTGTACAGACAGATATTTTATTAAGGTGTTGTATCAGGAAGAATTCCTTCTCTTCTTACAAGAGTTGTTGCCTCAGAAAAGAAAGATTTTATTCAAACTGTCAATCTCTGTCATAAAGCCAGTATTACCGGTTATAAGGTTTATATAAGATTCTCTTATTTGTTTCTCCAGTATATTGACCCACATTTCTAATGTCCATCAAAACATGGGATACTGCCCTCAGTTTGATGCCATTGATGACCTGCTCACAGGACGAGAACATCTCTACTTATATGCACGCCTGCGGGGGGTTCCAGCTGAGGAAATCAAGAGGGTAAAGCATTCTTGCTTTTGACTTACACATGGTTGCAGTGAATATATGTGAAGGTTGACTGGGTTCATAACATGCCAAGGGCCAGATTTTCCAAAGTGGGCTTGCCGTTCTGTGTATTGAAGTCCTGGGAGTGGTTCCTGCCTGTTGGACCGTTAAGTACAAGACTGTGCTGTCAAATATAAGTTCTTAGACATTAGTGGTACTTGCAAAACTATGGTGCCAACTGTGAGAGATTAAGAATACAATTGCTATGACTCAGAACTGTACTGGTTGCTGTTTTGTTCTTGTCTTTAAAGTGGTTTATGTATAAGAAAGGAAACATGAAGAAGATTCCAGAAGAAAATAATTTAAATTCTTGCAAAGATAGGAAGTCTACAGCTGAGACTGATTTATGGCTTTCCCCCAAGTAGCTAGAATTCCCCTCATCATCATAAATTTTTTGGACTCCCCTGCTCCAGTTCTATAATGAATGTGCTAAAACCCAGGGGACTGCCATGTCTCTGCCAGAAGAGGGATGTATCAGCAATCCTGTCTGTTATGCATTAGCTGCTGTGTGAAAAAGATGGACTTTCTCATAGGTTGCTGAATGGGGCATCCAGAAGCTGGGACTTCCTATGTATGCAGACCACTTGGCTGGTACCTACAGTGGTGGCAACAAACGCAAGCTCTCCACTGCTATTGCACTGATAGGCTGCCCACCGCTCATCTTGCTAGTAAGTGTCACAGTAACATTCAATGTAAGTTTGGGTTCTTTCATTTCAGGAATAGACTGGGATGCATAACCAGGTTTCCAGTGGACCCCAAGTGATTATGAAAGAAAGGTCTTCAGCAAAGAGTACATTGAGATTAAAATCTATATTCCAGACAAATCTAAATTGCAATCTGTGTTTGGTTTCAGTCTGCCTTTTCTTGTCAGAATATAAACCACTCATGTAAAAGATAATCTTATAACATATACTTTGCTGCTTTATCCAGCAGAACAGAGAAAGATAGCTACCCTTTTGCAGCCTTTAATATCTTTGGAATAAATCATACGAATATAGACTAAACTGTACTAAATGCTGAAATGTAGTTCTCATCAAATAAGTTAGGAGATAATTGCATACCTGAAGGGAAATTCTGAATGCAATTACTATAAGAATTCTTTATTTAGATTATACTGTGCCACCCTAATTTGTATGCTAAAAAGAAACATTTTAATAGCATGGTTTCTTGTGCCATTTTATATGTCCTTCCTTACATGTATTCTGCCAGTATGTAGTAAACAGCCAGATAAAATGTTTTCCCATAATTTCTTAATACAAAATGTTGAATGAAAATATTTTTCTCCAAGAACTGTAAATATTTTTGTTGTTACTAACTGGGCTAACAGACTTATGCAGGACCTGGTCCTTAGCTGGTGTATATAGACTTCACTAGCGTCTTGGGTGGAAAAATGTGTCCTGTATGTTTAAGTAAGAAAGAAGGTTACTTGGAGAAAACTCGCTCTCTGCTTACAAGAGTTGTTGCCCCAGAAAATGGAGATTTTATTGCAAGTGTCCATCTCTGTCTTAAAGCTAGTATTATAAGATTCTTGTATTTGTTTTTCCAGTATATTGACCTGTGTCTCTAATGTCCACCAAAACATGGGAGACAAACTTGACACAATTTGGTGTAACTGCTGGCATGAGCCTCTTTCCATTTATTTCTATTTTGAGTCCTATATGTTTTATAATGGAATATCACAAATGCTTACGTTTTCAATATCTAAAACCCTAGACTAGGAATTGCCTTTATTGTAATGGCCACTGCATTCCCTTCCCTGTAGCTGTGCCCCACACAGGCAGCATTATATTCTTACCTGCAGTTTGTTGGTTTTGTTCCCTTACTGCTTTGTGCCAAGAAGTACATTAGTACCTGTTCCCTCATATGCTTCTCAAGGTGCACATGCTTTCTCAAGACACCAGTTTCAGTAGGGAAGCAGCTCAGTGCTAAGGCTCAAATACATAATTACTTGATTCTAAATAGATTTCCTTATCTCCTTCTCTGACTCTCATTGTCTTAACGTTTCTCTTACAGGATGAACCGACTACTGGAATGGACCCTCAGTCCCGGCGCCTCCTGTGGGATTCTATTGTCAGCGTGCTCAGAGATGGGCGAGCTGTGGTTCTAACCTCACACAGGTAAAAAGAGTTTGAATTCAGAATCCCAGAGTAGATCAAGTCCATCTGCTGGCTTTTAGCTCAAATATCTGTTCTCTGTTTTGAAAGTATGGAAGAATGTGAAGCCCTCTGTACTCGTTTAGCCATCATGGTAAAAGGTACCTTCAAATGCCTGGGCACAATTCAGCAGCTAAAATACAAGTAAGTAGAATATTTTTATGGTGGAATTTTTAATGGGAGAACTTAGTGTATGTGACATATTGCTTAATGCAGCAATCCAATCAGAAGAGTTGCTGTTTAAACAGGCCCATTTCTGGCCAACTCTGTGGTATCCTAGAGAATCTGAGCAGATCTCATTTCAATTCTGTTATGCTACCCACCACTTCTGCAGGGCAAATACAAGACTTCTTACAAAGCTAGATCTTATGCATTATCTTTCAGATACTGTTAATGTTTTCAGAGCTGAAAAACATTTATTTCTTTCCTGAATAACGAACCCATCTCTTCATCCAATCCCCAAATCCACATGTGCTTCCCAGGTTTGGAGATGGCTACATTGTCACTCTGAAAATCAAAGCTCCAAAGTCTGGGCTACCTCCAGATCCTACTCCTGCTGAGCAATTCATACGCATGAACTTCCCAGGGAGTTTACAGAGAGAGAAACACTACAACATGCTGCAGTATCAGATTTGTTCCTCCTCTCTGGCTAAGATTTTTCGGTTAATAATCTCCAATAAGGAAAACTTGCATATTGAAGAATATTCTGTGTCTCAAACAACTTTAGATCAGGTGAGTAAAAACCAAAAGCATCCATGGGAAAGTCTGTCTGGCAAAAACTTGGCAATGAAATGGGGACGTAACCAAACAACTGAAGAATCAAATTGTTCAGAGTAGAGGATTTTCTTGCACCTTTTCTCAGGCAAAATTCCCAGAACCCTCATCAAAAAGGGTGGATCAGTTATGAAATTTGTAACTAATTCCCTATGTAAATAGGTACCATTTGAAAGCCAGTAAGACAGCCTTTCCCAGATGACACACTCCTTCAGGAGCAGCAGTCTGAGCAAGGTCAGCTATTCAGAACAAGGTTTGCTGAGCTCTGAATGTTTTATTTTAAATATGAGAATTTGACTGTGTTGTGTCAGAGATACTGCGATATATAGTTAAATGTTTATATGTCTCTGTCATGCATTTTTATACAGGAGCAATTAGACACACAAAACCTGAAAAGTCCTCTGGGACTGTCAGCAACACCCACTTGATAGAGACAATTAGCTCTACCTGCTTGCTTTCCTAAGTAGCTGAGGGTCCACATATGAAAAGCTGTCTTTGATGGGAATGCAAGAGAGGCATTCCTGGCTGCCTTACAGCTTCTTTTAAAATATTATATCTCCTTTTTCCCATCATGACCAAACTCACATTGTACAAGCCATGCAAACCTTGCTGAACCCATCTCTGCTTAAGAAAAAGTAGGATTTTAGTTGCAAGTAAGTGCATACAGTGGAAGGAAAATGCAAGAAAGTTCGTGGAAGGAAAATGCAAGAAAGTTCATGAAAAGAAAGGAAGAATTAATGATCCCTGCTGATATGCAGTCTCAGCTCCATTCGTGTCTATGGATTCCCCTTTCTGTCTCTTCCCTGCAGAGAAGCCAGGAGGATGCAAATGTACAGAGACATTTCACTAACTCATCTCAATTGATGAGATGGTGACATTTTCTGCTTTCCTCACACAGGTTTTTGTGAACTTTGCTAAACAGCAGATGGAGGATGAGGAAATTCCTTTGCATCCCCGTGCAGCTGGAGCCAGCCGAGAAGCAAAGGTGTCCCCTGCTTTGCATCAGCAGGCAGTTGCATAGACTGTTCCTACAGTCACTAGCGCTTAGTGTGCACAGTGCAACATGTGCCATACCGGAGCAGTACAGGGTAAAGCAAAGGTTCCTACCCTCAGTATTATACTGATTTTTTGCACCTTTCTGATCACTGTGCTCACAACAGCCCTATGAACAGCCAACTTCTACTGCTCTACAGGAACACTACATGCTGAAAGTGTCAAATAAAAGGCAGGTCCTTTCTCTAGAAGAAAATCTTCCTCCAACATAAAGTTCATTCTATGACACAGGAAGAGAAGTCTCATTCCTCCTTGTTGACATGTAAAGAGCATTAAAGACAGTTTCTCTATCTGGTTCTTTCAGGCTGACAGGTTTTTCTTGTTTAACTCTTAAGTCAACTGCTACCAGTTAGCAGACAGGTCCCGAGGCAGAGAGCATTGCCCAGTTTAGAAGTGGATTCCTGCCATCCTGAGCATACAGGACTACCAAGGTCAGAACATCGGTGCTGGCTGATGAGCCTAGTGCCAAGAGACTGCTTCACTGTCTCACCAGGCTGCCAGTAAAACCAGACGGTTGTCTCAGCAAGAATGGGAAGAATTAATTCAGATCTCAGACCCAGGCAAGAAATTCACTTTAAAAAAAAATACCTTAATGGAAATGATCTTGTACACATCTTCAAGTTTCTCAAATAGAAGCAAAATGTCAAAATGGAGATTAAAAGGAAAGAGAGTATGTCCAAATCTGCCAAAAGTTTTGTCTTCTGATGGAGGCCTGGAAAGATATCTTTTCTTACTAAACAAGATCAATTTTTTCTTCTTTCCTGTGACTGGACCTTAAGTGGGTGTATAGTGTGAATAGGGTATGTGCTTTCGCTGTGCTCAGAAGGAAAATTTCAACCTGCCTGTACTCCACACTGCACTCTGTGGGAAATCATTTGACATTTAGCTCTCTTCTCTGGTTTTCACAGGTTCTCTGGTCTCTCTGGTTCACAGTTAAACTAATGGAAAATAACAATACTGAAAACAAATTCATAATGATATATTGCTTCAGTTATCTACCAGATCTAACCATTTATAAGAAATCTTCTCCAAAATACACTATACAGAAATAAAATCTGGGTCATGTATTTTTGCTTTGCTTTGTTAGGTGTTTTTCCTCAATTGATATAGATTTTTTTCCATCTATAAGGAGACATTCTTGCTTTTTACTGTACAAAATATTATGAAACTTCAGCAACCAGCTGTAGTCTTCTTCTTTTGCCATAATTATTTCAACTGATTTTAAAATATATCTAGAATTTATTGCATATTTCACCCTTACAAATAGTTGCAAAAATCTTTCTATACATCCATTATAGATAAATAAATTAATCGTGAAACAAAACAGTATCTATGCATTCTCTTCATATTCTAAAATAGCTTATTCAAAATGTCATTCAGATAGATTGCAATATATTTTACTAGATTGGTTCTTTTACTAGATTTGCACAAAACCCAACTAAGTCCCACTGAACATCTTGTGAAAAGAAAACACAGGAAGTCCAAAATGTAGCTGATTTTTCTCCCTGGCTCTGAAAATAGGAAAGGAGCTAGTATTCTGAGGACTAGCAGTCACTTCACATATTGACAAAGTATATTAAAAATTATTCAGAGAATGCTGACATAAAATGCTAGGTAAAAGGTCCTTTAGTATAATATGGACTTGTTATATGAAAACAGGCCAAATAGCACAGAAATAACATAGACCAGATCTTTTAAACCTTATTTACTAGTATGCAATTTACTAATGAAGAAGACTAAAACCAAGAAAAAACAACGACGCAGGATGTTACATCCACAGATACTACAAATACTTCTTCAAATTCTTTTTGCAAATTAGGGGTTAGACCCAAATCAGGTATTTGAGATATTGCCTATTTCTTTATTACAGGAACCATCAATTTTCTTTGGTAGTATTATTTGTTACAAAGCACCTGCCACCAGGCAGCACACGCTCTTCTTCAAGTCAAAGAAGACAGATCATGCAACTGTCTTCAGGCCAGCTGGCTGTGCTGGCTGAGCTGAGCTCTCTAGTAGTTAGCTGGTATGTCCTCGTTCCAATGTACTTATGTCTTGCAGAATGCCACTGCTAAATTTGGAGCTGCTTTTCAGCACAGACTTCTCAGTATCTCTTATCCATCAATCTAAGTAGACTAGTACAGGAAAATCTAAGTCAATCAGGTTACAGTGAACTGTAGGGGCTTTTGACTACCAGCTGTGCAACAAAGCCTTGTTTTTTGAAGGTGCTTCAAGTGGAGAGTTCTTGAATGCAAGGAAGTGTAGCTTTCAAGTGCATACAGTTTCCCTCAGCAGTGGAGATTCAACATGCACCAAAATCCTTTAAATTAATTCACTTATTTGGCAGGATGTTTATGACCTTTTTCTTCTTGAAGTTCTGTGCAATACTCAAATTAAACCTTTTTTTCTTACAACAAAAAGGGAATAATTGGCATTCGAAGACTTGGATAATCCTTGAATTCTCGCAGGTAGGTGCAGTGTTTATCCTTTGCCCAGATTGTCATCTGAATGAAGCAAAGCAAGGTGAACAACCCCACTGGAGAGAAGGGAGAAAAATCAATTATCAGATTAAAAACACATTCTTGTTACTAATATTGCTTTAGGATGAAGTACCAAAACATTACTCACCTGGAACACACTGAGTCATGATAGTGAAACTGATCCAGGTCCCCACCTGTTTTGGCCAAGGAAATTTAAAATATTTCTGGTGACAGCATTTGCACTTATGTCTCTATTGATCAAAAACAACCTTGTCCTATTATAGGTAAATAAAAAAGCCAGGGTCAGCCAGATCAACTTCTAGTGTTAATAACCTTTAGCCAAAAAGGTGAACAGTGCCTTATTATCACAAATAAAACCTTTGTGTTTAATTCCATAACTATTATCATAACAAAATTTTAAGCATTATAACATAGTGTCCTTTCCATTTTTCTGTCAAATTTGTATTTGTCACACTTCTGACAGTTCTAGGAATGGCAATTTTTGATAGTCTGAGGCCAAACAGTGTTCTCGTTAAAATCTGTTAATCTCCACTGAAGTTAAAATCTGAAGCTGTGAATTTTACACTGAGTTGCACTGGTTTTACGTTGCACTGGTTTTAAGTGCTTTCAAAGTGAGTCTGGATTTTGGCTCCTGATTAAGGAATATGAAGCAGTAAACTGATTCAAGCTTCTAAAGCAGTCACCACCAATACAAGTGACTGTATAACTTAAGAAAAGGGGGAAGATGACGTGGACCTATTTCCTATTTTCTCTACCACAGTATCTTCTATTCATGTGCTCACTATCTTCCTGCATACTGTGATATTCCCGAGCTCTCTTATATCATAAATCCACTAGATGCAACACACATTCAGTGGCAATCTCCTTTTAAAGCATCTGCACTGCTTTTAAGTGTATCTGTCTTGTCTAGCAGCCACACTGAAGCATAGACCCAGCATCTAAGCCATCTGTTTAAGGTTAGCCCCATAAGTACTGCTTCAAGGGAGGAAAACGAAGAACAGGCAAGTTCCTGTCTGCAATCTGATTTCATGGGGCTTAGGGGAGGAGGAGAAATGTATTGAGCTGAACTGTTTCAGAGTTTTTTTCCATGTTTAACATTCCAAAAGAAATGAAAATATATTCAACAAAATTAAAATCTTAATATCTTGTTTGTGAATACATACCTCGTATGTATAGTTAGGGCAAGATACAAAGAAAAACAGCCATGTGAAAGGATTCTTTGTTGGATATGGGATCTTACGGGTTTTGGATCCTATAGATTAGAAAACAAATTACAAAATATTCACACTCCTAAATACATTGTTTCTTATAAAGACAACCCAAATCTGCCTACTCCTGTGTTTCATCACTGTCAGAGGGACAAGCAGGATGTGGGAAAACAGGATGTCCTCAGGACCCACAGAAGGAAGAGGATAACTGTGAGGAAATGTGCTGGGCATCAGAAGGTCATCTATATAAGCCTTTGATCACAGTCACCTTGTGGAAGAGGTACTTCAAGTTGTATGTAGATTGAGAAGTTAAAGGCTTTCTCATATTCTCAGAATGGGCTTTTATCAGTCATAGTTGATAGCTGTAAAATGTTTGGCTCGTGCCCAAGGAACCCTGGCCTGCGCAGGGTTTCCCTTACGCACCAAAACACAGCTTACACTAGCACTGTTTCCTTTTGCACTACCAGTGTAACTAATATAACTGCTCCCCCCAACACAATCTGGCCCTAACCAATAAAAATTACAGTAAGAAAAGAAGTGTTGTTTAACACTCTGGCATTGGATTTCTTGCACTGTCTGATGTCTGCTAGACTCCAGTTTTTACAGTGCTGAGCAGCTTGCGCACCCACAGCAAACAGCTGGTGGGGATCAATGCCTTCTAGGATCAGGTCTTTCATGAAGCAGAGTAACTGTAGAAGTACCAAATGGCTGTGCAAAGGTGAAAAATGAATGCCATTTTTACCATTTCTCCGGAGGTCGCTGAGCGCAACGTGAATGGAAAAGTTTCCAGCTTCACACAACTGCAAGAAAAAGCATGACAGAGTTAAAAATGTGTTTCCCTTCATTTACTTTTCTTGCTTTTGTTATTTCCGGGGGTGCTTTAGGGAAAAAAAAAAAAAAAAAAAAAGCATCTATTATAAACAAAACAGTTAAATTGGAGTTAATGCACCATAATATGTATACTTAACCAAGACTGCTCTCTGACAGGAGGATGGAATGTCTTTGTTCAAACAGGAGTCTGTATTATACTCTGTTATTTATGATATTTGCCAGCAAATGTGGATTCAGTGTCCAAAATACTAAATTTACTACTTATGCTATCCCTGTGAGAGCTAAAGGCAATAAACCAAAAGGGACAAAAGTAAATGTAGGAGATGCTTGCTTTATCTCTTGGTTATTCTTATGTGTTTAAAAACACAGAAAAAAAAAAAAAAAAGTAGTAGTATTTGGATAGTTTTGGTTTCTCCAAAGTTATTAAAATCCTAAGGAAGATATGGGTTGGACTCTAAGCAAGTTTTCTTCTCCAGAGTATAACTGATATTAATCATGAAATATAATCCACCAGCTTCCTCCGCGGGTTTCAATAATGCCTCCCCAATCAATTACATAGAAAGTGTATTGAAATGGCCCATTTATATTACTATGGACAGTCTCCAGTGTCTGCAAAGCATAACTGTTAAAGCAAATGACTGGTGAAGAGAGATCCTGAGTTTATTCCCAGCTCTGTGCTTTCAGTTACGTAGTCTCTCTATAAACTGGAAATAGATTATTAGCTCACAGAGTTTTCATACTAGGAAGCAGCTTTGAGATCCTGCAGTCACTGACAATCAGTTTCTCAAAGCAGCAGGTCATGTTCTAAACAAGTTACAGATACCTAGGAAAAAAGGGTACATCTTTGTTGGTTACACTAACATTGCTTCTGCATGCATGAAATGTTCCTACAAACTGTGAGAATGAACAGGGAGTGCCTTGAGAAATCTGCTTCATAAGGAAACCTGTAAAAAAATTCTGAAACACAGCAAACTGAACCTCTCTTCCTGGAAATTATCAGCAACATACTTTCTTAGCTGGCCAGTTCTCCAAGTTTTATGGGGTTCTTAATACTCAATAAATAGTTCACAAAACAAACTCACTGGCTTTTAAACCCAGTGTCACAAACTGGTAGTTCTATGATTCTTCCAGGATCATCCCAGTCTTGAAATGGTTACTGAATCAAAATCTTCCCTTGTGCACAAGATGACATTAAAACCTGACAGATTTATCTGGTCTGCATGCAAGGGGTCAGCTTTAGTAGTATGTCCCAAGTGTTCAAGTTTTAAGTAGCTGCTTATCCTACTTGCTCCTTCACTTACACAACACAAGAATTAAAGCGACATGTTTCAGCATTTTATAGAAAGAGCAACAGACCTACCAGAAACATGATCACAGCAAAATTTATCTGTTTTTTCCCATAAGCTATAAAAAAAGAAAGTTTACATGTGATTATTACTAATATACAAATGCATAAGTACTTAAATTATATTGAGGGCTGTTTTGCTACTTACAAGGAGGAGTGTAAAGAGGATGATTGATATAATAAGCAAGCCAAGCTGCAAATCCCCAGTAATACAAGCAGTTCTGAAAAACAGGGAATTTTTTCTTTGTTTTAGTACAATCTTCTAGGCCAGTATTCACTGCCAGGACCGCTGATAACAATCAATTGGGCTGATCCTTCAAGTTGCTGATAATACAAAAAATGGTAATACTAAGTGTGGTAAGGTGGGAGCAGACAACAGGAAGTAACACGAAGTAGTGCTCGTAGAGTGAGCTTTCCTCTCAAATACCTTGGAGCTGTTACTTTCTAAATATGTTTATAAACTTATGATCATACTATTGAAAACAAATTTCTCTTCTCTGGCAAGCTATTTGGCCAAAGATGAAATGCCATATAGACTTTATGTTAGAGAGACTTGCTTTGCTAACCCCTGAGACTTTGTAAAACCAGGTTTAGATACTGTGCTCTCTTCCTTGCTTATTACTTTGTATTGCCCAATCTTACACCCTTCCTCTTCCTTTAACATTTCCTATGGATAGTCATCATGCCTGAGCCTTTCCTCTGCCCTTTCACTGTGATATCTTTAGTTTGTCCTTTCTGCTGCTGTCCTTTGCTTTTTGTGATCCAGCTTCCATTCCCTAAACTCTGATAACATAGCTGTCGCTAATGGATGTACTGACTCGTTCCTGATCAGTCTCATAGCTTGTTCACAGGCTTCATCCGTAAAAAAAAAAAAGCTTAAAATTATAACCTCAAGCTCTATCTAATGTTTGATTCTCCTGGCCTAGCCTCTTGCAGGTTTTCTTCTGACACTCAGTTACTTCAGTTTGCTTCAGCATCTCAGGGACAGGTTACCTGCTCTCTCCTTATATCTTTGGGTAGGAGGAAGGCCTTTTCTTGGCCCCATTCCTTTTCTTCCTTGGTGCTCTCATCTCTAGGTGCTATTCTCTTGCAAACAGACTTTAACACTTGTTGACAACTCATAAACTTGCCTCCCATCAGTTGAAATTTCTTTATTTATCAAACCTAGTGCCTCAGTTCTTGATGTTTGAGGGCATGTTTGGTTATTGCCTGGACTTCAGCAGGACCAAAACTGAACTCTTTTTCTTCCTTTCACCATTACTCTCTCCTTCCTTCCTTCCGTCCATCCGTCCGTCCTTCCTTCCGTCCTTCCCTCCCTCCCTCTTAAGTAAAACACTGATCCTCTTACTCTGTCTGGTGATGCTTTTTTCTTTTGGGCTTTCAGTAGGTTCACATACCTTAGGCATTTCTAGGTCTTTCTGCTTTCTCCTTCACAGCTTTACTTTCCTGCTCACACAGCCAAAATTCTTATCCAAGGCTGCATTCTTTCCTGTCCTGACAGGTTTAACTTCTTTAGGGAGCTTGAATTTTACAGCCTTTTTCCCATATAAACCAGAACTGCATTTCTAGCAATAATACCCCTAAAAGTGATTACCTCAGTGTCTGCAACCCACCCTAGCTGACTGCAATGTCTGACAGTATGTTTTTCTGAAAATGCTGGCGAGGGTTAAGCCCCCCATCTGCTGCAAGCAGTTCTATCAAACATTCTGCTGCACTTCCACTTTCTTTTCAGTTAATTGAACCATTGAAGTGCCCAGAAATCCCAGACAAAACTGGACACCCTGTTGGGTATGCTGTAATACAAATTTATAGTATGTCCTTGCTCTGAGATTATATATTAATAGATAACTGATGAGAGAGAACAAATTATTAACCAACAATTACAGATCAGGTGGGACAAAAGGGCAGAGAAATCAAGTAACTTCCCTGTGATGACTTCCTTTTTCCCCAGGAAAAGCAGCAGATCCGGAAGAATGACTCCAGTGAGGAACAATCTAGTTAGTGTCCTAGCAATAAACTACTGCTTCCTCCCTAACACTACCTTCTTGCACAATCACCTACAATTTACTAAATGCTATGTAAAGTTAGGTGAAACTGTTTCTTGTAGTCATGGAATGGCATCTTATGAAAAACCTTTCCTTAACTTCGAGGCTTGGCATAGGATGGATCATATGGCAATGGATTTTAGTAACGTAAAATTAAGTAAATAAATTATCATGGCTCAGGTCCCAACAATACATGCTGTAATTAAACTGAACAAGTACTATTCATCCAAAGAACATGATTTACTACAAAAGTATTCCTCATTTATAAGAAAAAAATCTTTAAGATGAGTGGAATATGCCACTTCTATGGTCCTTAGCAGTAACACTACAAGTATCCAGCTGGCACTAGAAGACTTACTGCTCTTACAAAAGCCTCCAGTGAGGTTCAGATAGGAAGTTCATAAACTCACTTGAAAGAAGGAAATTGTTTTTCTGAATCTTTCATATCTCAGGTAAATAATAAAGCTTTGCAACAACCTCTTATAAAAAGATTTTGTGGATCATTCAGATATTGCAGGGATCCCATAAATAAATTATTCCTAAGTTTACAAGGTTACAGTTAGGATTTTTGTCTTCTCCAATTCATGATCCCTATGATGATCGAGACTGTTTCTTAAGGCCCTGCTTATGTTTATGCATGACCAGCATGTACCCTTTTGTTTGTCTTGTTACATTGTCTTCTGGTTTAAATGCTATTTCTTTAGGTCTAATGTTTTCTTTCCTCCAGATGTTTTATAGAAAGAAACAATATCCCCTTTTTTGCCATGAAAGTGTTCAGTAAGACCACTCAGAAAACTAATCTTTGAGGAGTTACATTGGTAGCTCACTATTATTAAAGGTCTGACAGATCATTTTCTGGCACAACCAAGATCATCCTTCCTTTAGTTAGTTCCTTCATCACCACACAATTTTTGTATTAATCCCTCTCTTGTTCACCCTAAGCCAGTTATTTACTAAATCCAGATAAATGAGGTATTCTACCTTTCCATTGCTTAGAGAAATCACTTATCTCAGAAGAACTATAGTATGTTAGTATACAGCATGAACTGCTTTTGGTGAACCCCTGCTACATTTTACAGAGACATTTATTCCTATTACCATTTGGTAAACAAAGGATGAAAATCACAGATGTCATCAGTTTCTGTCTTAGACCTCTGCTTATTGAGACTGAAGTGGCTCTTGTTAAAGGTAGCTTTTCTTTGTTCTTAGGAAATAAGCTATGTATATCTGCTGTATATGTGATCAAACACTTCAAATAAGAAGCTTTGTCTACCATCTGTATGTGAGAGAAAAAAGGAAAGAGGATGTGATATTTTTATCACTGGCACAATTTTGGAGTAACACCAGTTACAGTCAATGAAATTATAAAAGTAAATCAAACCCAAGCACTGCTAAGCAGGTAGAAGAAGAACTGTGAGCAACTTTACAGATGAAAGCAAGTACCATCAACCTGAGAAGGTGGAAAAGTAGAAGTAATCAGAATGACTGGTACAAATGTCAATTTTCGTAGCAACAGTTTGCATGGTCTGAAAGGAATGAGTTGTTGTCAGAGATGGCAATGAGAAAATAAAGATTTATCACACATTATGGATTATTTTTCAAGGTAAAGTTGCTCATTCATCTGCTGTTTAGCATGCATTAGCTACTACTGTGTCAAGAACAAGTCTGTAAGAGATCTGCTAGCCTTTTAACAACCCCTGCAGTCTTCAGCTGCAGAAAACACAGTGAATTGCTAGGGAGGATTCTTTCTGAGGGCCAGTGCTCAACTACAGACCCTCCTTCCATTTAGAAAGCACAAAGCTATTTCCAGAACTACCAGAGCCGCTGCACAGCTATAAGGAGTTCACCACAAGGTAGAGCTTCAGCTGCTCAGAGTATCACTGCCATAACGCACGCTCCAAGGGATTGTCTAAATAGCAGATGTTAAATACCCAAATGCTGATACTATACTATATGCTTTTCCAGTTATAGATTAGAATCTCCTGTCTACCTGTGTAAAAAGTATCTTTTTGAATACCAGTGTATACTCTGTTGCAAACATTTGAAAAATAACCACAGCCCATGCATAACCATGCAGCCCACTGTACTACTTTGCAGACATCTAGGAAACACGGGGTCTGCATCTCAACAGCTGCCCTGTGCCACAGCAGCACTGCTAACATCAGGGAGTGCTCCTGTGGGAGACGAAAATGCAGAACAATCAAGCTGGTTTGTGCTAGATTGAAGGTAATTTAATAGTTGCTTAACAGCAAAGAGGGTTGAGGCAAACATGTAAAATGACTGTTATAAAAATTAGTTGGGTTTTTTGGTTGTTGTTTTATTTGTTTGGGGTTTTTTGTTTGTTTGTTTGTTTTAAAGCAACCCTCCCAATACTGTGCCAGTTAGTGCTACCTTAACAGTTAAAGTTGTTAGGAAATCCTTCACTCCCAGGAGCTACCTGAGTGAAAATGAAGGGTGTGCTGAAGGTTTAAAATTCTAAAAGATATTTCTATAACATGAATAACAGTATAACAACATGTGGGTTATACGATAGTGACATTAGGAAGTCTTTTGAAAGAATGACAGATTCATGGTGAGATTTGATGTGCATTACTACAAAAGCCACACCAAAAAATCTGTGCTGCAGAGACAGAGCATAGGTTGCCTAGGTTGGATTTGTAAGGGAGGCTATGGATAGATTCTGACACAATTTACCTTCACAATATTCCTCAGTGGCATAGTCCCATGGGAGAACCGATGAACAAATACTGTTTCAATCAACCTTTTGATGTAGTGGAAAGAATGGCAGATACATGCCAAGCTAGAAACAGCAAGACAAAAGCATTTAAGAGTGCTTAAAAAATCAAGTGTGGCAAGACATTTGGAATAAGACTAATAATGCTAATAAGAATTACTGCTCAAGCCTGCAAACAGACTTACTTAACTACTGGATGCGGGCTTGATGTAAACCTCTCATCCAGTCCATAGACAAAAGGCATGCGGAAATAAAATAGAAAATAGATGAACAATGGACCTGTATATTCTATCAAAAATACCTGCAAAAAGAGAGAAAATAATTAGAGAGCTGAATCGGATGCTGTTATTGCTTTGGTTTCTTTGTGATAACTAATGCAGTGGGATAAACACCTCCACTGACCCAGAATGGCTTTTCAAGAGGCAGAGAGGGAATAGCAGGTTTGGGTTTGGGCTATGAAAGTGGTAGACATGCATGTAAATGTTTTGCAACACAGTTGCCTCAGTTGCATACAAACAGCCATTGCCAGAGCAGCTGACACAGTATGGGTATGAAAAGATAATCATGATAAACATGCATGCATGTTACATTTACACAGATCTCGCCCTCCTCTTGCCCTCAAAAACTCTTACTAAAATGAAATCTGGGGAAAAAATTATCTTTACAAAGAGGTGCTTTGTTTCTAATGACTGAGTTTTGTTTGAACTGGAAACAGCTTGTTAAGTGTTCACTGTTGACCCCATGTGTATGAATGGTTAGCACAGCAGATGCCCTGGGAAGTAATCAGTTCATTCTATGTTCAAACAATCTTTAATGTGAACACAAAGGGAAAAAAAAAAAAGAGAGAGAGATGAAACTAGAGAAGCTATTATTTGACTTGATTTCATTTCAGATAGGTGTGTGTATCTTATGAAGATCACTTTAAATTGAAATTAATTTTAGACCCAACATTAACGGTTGAATTTTCCACACCTCGGTAAGTGAAAAAGGTAGGTCCATACTTCAGTTAGGGAGAAAGAATGGAAATTTATTGTAATTCTGTCAAAAAAAAAAAACAAAAAAACAACAAACCCAAACCACTGTTTTCTAATGTCTTTATAATTATTTTGACACTCAGAGAAGTTGTATTATCAATGTCTGTAGCAATCAGCATTTTCTCTGGTGAAGGTTAGATTTGATTGTAGATTATAAGTTTTTCCTTTTTATTTGATATGACTGAAGTATTTATTTTATTTTATGTCCTAGGAATGTTGTCTTTGCTATTTGTCACAAAATTTTATTAATGTTTTATAGCTATGAAAAGGTAAATGTGCCTTTAAATTACGAGTACTCTTCCCTTCATATTGTGCTGTTTCATTAGAACTAGTGTAATATGTACATCATGGACCTGAAGAACTGAGTTCTGAAGAACTCGTAGGTGTGTAATTCTGATCTTTGTCAGGAGAGTTACAGAGGCCCTGTGAAGCAGATCCCCAAAGGCATTTCGACACCTAGTTCCTAGTTCTTTTGCAGTAGACATCTAAATTCATTTGAGAACCTTTCCCTTAGTTCAGTAGAGCCAACCTACCCTGCAGCAGGTTTTCCACTTGCTGCTCTCCCAGGTTACTAGGCATTCAGAATATCCTGTTACTGCTTTCCCTGATTAAATTGAACTGAAGCAATGAGAATTCACTGCCTGCATCCACTATCAGAGCAGGCATCATGCAGAAACTTTGGAGAGAGACAAAAAGTGATGTAAGGATTAATTATGGAAAAATAGCCATTAAAATGGCTCAGACTTGAAGCAAAGCTCACCGTAGTCCATCCTATCTGTGGCCCTAAGTCTTTAAAGTATAAGGTAGCAGTTGTGCCAACAGGAAGGTGCTGCAGGATTTCCTCATCCCTCAGGGACTTTCCTTCTGAGAAGGACAGAAGTAATTATATCTCAGTGAAATTCAAGTCAAGTTTGGTAGTATACTAGTTTTATATTGTGCTTTAACCAATCTGTGAGATTCGTTGACATGACATGGATATATTGGAATCTCAATGAACAAACTAAGAATGTTTATACTTAATTTTGTTTTATCCCTGTAATCACATATAAGCCTGGATCTTCTATTCATACCAAGACAGTTAGGAGAATTCTCAATCCTGTGTGCCTGCCTAGTCTAGTAGATCTGCTTCATCACTGCTACAGCAGAATCTGCTAATGGGTCACTGCCCACCTAGTCAGCTGCACCTCCACCTCTCCTCTCTTTTCCTCTCTTCTCATTGCTCATCATCAGACATACAGACAGAAGTTAGCATAAAATGAGATTGGAAGGCCTCCTACAGATGTTTCCATTGTCCCCTTTTTTCACAACCAAACAGCTAGAAGGTGGTTCCGTGGGACTTGAGCTAATACTCAAGCTTTTAATGCCTAGATCTGGGGGACTCTCCATAAGGCCAGCATTTTCTCATGGCAAGTCCCACAACATTAGTCCATGGAGGAATCTTGGATCTTTGAAGAAGGAAATAAGATACTCATACGCCTGTTTTCCATGGACAGATTCTACACAATGAACTAATCTTCACCAGCATACCTTTAAGGGACTGTTTAAATAAAACTATGCTTAATGGAAGCAAAGGAAGAAGGTGCTATATTTTATACTGAATGCTAGGACAAATTAACACAGTTTGGCAATTAGACCTATTGTGCATGCAGGCCATGTACGAAGAGGCTTCTAGTAGCAATACCTGCATTAATGAAGTCAGCCAACTGGCATCAGCCTTGTCAGCAAATTCTACATCCACAGCAATGTGTTTTGTATTAGCTTACCTCAAAAGAATTGTAATTCCTACCTGAGAGCAGAGGATTATGTGAATTGATAGCTCTAACTCATAGTCCTTTTTAGTACTCCCAGATGAGCACCACTGTGATCATTTCACTGCAGCTAAGGGAAATTAGATTCTGTGCTGCCTGTCTGAGAGCAAAAGTGCTCAGTAGTTAGAAAGTGCATTGGAACAACGTGCAGACTCCTGAGTTAATTACCAAGCACCAGGCACTTGGGCTCAATACTTTCAAAGAATTAAATTTCTGGATTCTCTTCATCCTTCCAAGTGCTAATTAACATAGTTGGAAACCCTGCTCAGAGCTTTGTCACTCTAGTCCTCACAAGTACTTACTTGGATCAAGTTTTATCGACTGCCTTGCTGGATACCACTGAGGATCTGCAAGACCATACAGAATTGTGTGATATACAATGTTTGTTTTAAATTGTCCACTTTTATAATTAATGCAATGCAACAAGATAAGATTTATTTAAACATTTTTAGGAATATTTATTCAATGTGAATATCTGTGAGAAATTATGCAGCAGAAAAAATACAAATGTGTAACAGGGTAGTATAAAAGATGATAGTGAAATCTCACTGTGATCGCATTCATGTGCAGGTTACTTAGCATTATGTGTGTGTACATCGCATGTTTCAAATTATGTCATTTTCTCCTATTTATATACTGATAGTCTGCTGTGAACTGCTGCAAAAGTTATACTCACATAATTTATGGAGCATCAATCTGATCTCCCTAATTGTGGCATTTGGTTCCACCTAGGCAACAAAAAGTAGCATATATGTAAGATGCATATTTTGAAAGACAACTACTGGGTGTCAGACTATACAAGTAGAAATGTGACTCAAACAATGTAACATTATAACTTTCTTAGAGCTGGCTACAATTGCTGTGGATAATTTAAAGTACTTCTCACAGGAAAAAGGGAAGGCAGCTTGTGGAATATGTTTCATAGACAGCTCCTCTAGCAGTGATTAGGAGTTACTACAATAGCAGTGGCAGTTTGATGGCTTATGAGTAAGGCACAACTGGCACCATCTCAGTACAGCAGCTAAATTGTGCTCTTTGCCAAAAAGCTCCTTCTGGAAAAGGGATGAAGTATTTTGTAGCCAGTATGAAGTGTGCATAGTTGTTCCCTCTTCAGTGGCCAAAGAAAGGCTATCAGAAGATGAAATACCCCTTCATAAACACTTTTACTTAAGAAAAGTTAGTAATTTTTAAATAGTTACCTAGCATTTTAAAGATTTTTGGTTTACCTTATCTAGGAAGCATAGTTGTTTCTTTGTCTTCCAATCAAGGATTTCCACCTGATAGGGCACAAAATGATAATTACTAAGTAATCTCTAAACTCTTAGTTGATTCCTAAATTCATAGTCAGTATTTAGAGAGAGAGAACATTTTTCTGAGATCTGCGGACTGTGTTAAAAACACTTCTGATGTGCTCAAGAGATGGCTTTAATCATAGCCAAGTTCTCAAAGCACTCAGCTTTCAAAAAAGGAAAAAAAAAGTAATATTCTTGCCAAACAAATTGTCTTCCTGGATATATTCAGAAGCAGTAGTTAACTTATTGATTAAAACACATTGATCTGGGGTATTTTCTTGTGCTAGATCAAAGGGAACAAATAAGGGATAGAAAAGTTTCACAGGAATCACTAAGGAACAGAATTTCTATGATTTGCAGAACTAGAAAGAGAAAAAAATATTCAATGTGCATATGTATGCATGTAAGCAAGTATTCTGAGTACATACAGCTTGAAGATTAATGTGCATTGTTCCCAGAATAATAGAATTGTAAAGAGAGTAGAAAATGTTGGCAGATATAATGAACAGATGTCGCTAAGGATCTGGACTTCACAAATCCTTGAAAGGTTGTTACAGGAATATTCAGAATTACTCTTGCCTCTTGGATAACCTGTATTAGTAACTGCATATTTGCTTTTTATATTCCAAGCAGTGGTTTAGCTACAGCTCTGAAAAGGAAAAAGCAGTTTATTTCTATGATCAAATGGCACTTTCACAAAAGGTTATGATTTCAATCAACAGCCAAGCAGAAAATTCTCCATGTGTGTCAAAGTTCAGTTGTATCAGGCTAGCAAAACCTAAAAGACACTGATGGTGGTTTAATTTCATTTGTTCTCATCAAACACTTTGTGATGGAACTTTATGGCGTAGCTAATAGTGAAAGCTCAAATCTTCTGTTACACTAAATGACCAGGACTATCATTACTTAGTACCAAGAGATTGGGGGGTTGAGTAGGGGGTAGGTAGGGTGTCTTTTTTAGGGTTTTGGTGGTTTTTTTTCTGTTTTGTTGCTGGTTTGTTTTGTTTTTTAATAAACATCTATCTTTAATTATGTTTGGTATTAACTGGCCAAGAGGATGGATTAACATTAGACTTTAAATATGATTCCCTACTAAAAATAGGAGTCACAGTCCAGTATCTTTCTAATAGGGTTGCTTTGGAGAGATCACTTGGTTAAGGTATCTTATTTCCTTCTTTTACTTGTCCCAAATTGTTCATTCTCTGTTGGTGCAGCAACAGAGCATTTCAGCTCCAGTCAGAAGTATCAAATCTGATCTCCACAAGGAATACTAATGCAGTGATATTTTCTGCTTGTGCGTTGCAAGCTTTAAGTGGGTAAGCATTTTTCCTCCTTTGTGATACCTAATGAACGTGCGACAGATTATTAGGTTTCATTTTTTAATATTTGAAATAACACAAAAATCAAGTTTTAATGTCTCTGTGGGCCATCTCCATTGGAAAGCAAACAAAATAGATTCCCTTCACAGAGGGCTATTCTTGAAATACAGAATTCTGACACTTGCAGTCAACAGAACAAGTACTGTGGGGCTGTAAACCATTTCTTATCCCTTCCGATGCCAAGTTCCTACAAAGGTTATATCTCAGAGCTCTTACATCAATGAATGTCATTGGGCTACCCTACAGACTGCAGCAGGGCCTACAGCTTTAGCGGTCTCCTTCCCATTCCATACCTACTCACAGTATAGATGTATTGGATCAGAATCCCCCAGGGGCAGTTTTAGTCTATGACCTTCAGTGGCTGTTAAAGAAATCTTCTCCAGGCCAATTACAGAGTTGTTTGGCTATCTTCCTGTCAGCCACACTCTTTTAATTGGGTTATTCTCATTATGCACAAGGCCAGATTGAAAATTACAGAGCATTCTTTTTAATCTTTGGTTTTCATGGGAGTGGTTGTACAGAATATTATGAACTTCTTTGAACCTGTGGAATCAGTGTGAAAAACTAACAAACAAATAATTTCAGATAGTCTGTACTGTTCTTTGATTCCATTCCAGCATGTCTCTTTGAAGTGACAAATTGACATACCTGCCTGTACTGGCACATTTCTTTAAATATCTAAAGGAAGCCTGTAGAGATGATGGATCCAGACTCTTCTTGAAGGTGCACAGTAACGGTGAGAGGCGATGGACACCAGTTGCAATATGGGAAAATCCAATCAGATACAAGGAAATTTTTTCATCATGAGCTTGGCCAAATATTGGAACAAGTTGCCTAGAGAGGATGTGGAATCTCCATCCTCGGAGGTATTTAAAACTGGACTGGACAAGCCCCAGTGTGATTTGATCTAGTTGTATTTGCTTTGAGCACAAGTTGGGCTACATAGTTTCCAGAAGTCCTTTGCTACCTAATTTATTCAATGTTTCCTGGGGTTTTTGAAGTGTTGGTTTGATGGTTTTTTGGGTTTTGGGTTTTGTTTTTTTTTTTTTTGGAGACCCATTCCTGAACTTCAATCATTTCAGTTACTGTCAAGATCTAAGTAAATATCAAACAATTCTTTCCTTTTTCAGAAAGATGGATGCAGGAACACACCTTTAGATTCCACTCCAGCCCATAGAAAGTTGTGTGACAACAGAGTGAAAACAAGGTGACTGTTTCCTCTAATCATCTCACCTCTTAACTATATCACAACATCCTCCCATCCTCCGGTGTTTGCATGTTGCCTGCGTAAGGGACAGAAAAGCCTTATCCAAGGCAGGAAATATTATCTTTTCTGAACACAGTGGCCAATCACATGAACCCACCTAGCCCTGAACACTGTGTTTCCAGTCTTCAGGCACAGCAGTATTGGTTGGCAACAGTTTTTAGATAACCAGCAATCTGTTCTTGGAACACTTACGGATGGGTATCATCCCTTTCAAACATAAACTGTTTGGCTTAGAGAACTTTCATTTCTGTGTGTTTTCAAAGCATTTAGCACAATAGGACACTGGCTGTTGGCCTGCACTAGTGCAGTATGACTTACAGTCCACTTATTTGGTGCATTTTTAAAGGCACTTTAAATTATGGCTTCTCTAATACTACTTTAAGTAGAACTTGCTCAATAGACAGATTTGTACAAGATAGCTATTTTAAAGCTCTTTTATAAGCAACTACAAATTTGTATCTTCAATATTTAGAAAAAAAACTTGTTCTAGTGCATAAGGATTAAAGATTGATAATGTCTTTAAAAACAGAAAAAATCTTAATTAGTATTGCTTAGAACAGGTCAAGGGCAAAGAATAATCAATATATAATACAAGCAGTGAAAAGTACATTCAACTGTTAAACTTTTATAGAGCAAATAAAAGGGAGAAAACTTTATTTGTAGAGGAAAAACAGTTGAGCAAACAGTGTTTAAAAAATAATTAAGATGCAGTGTCCCTTCAATAGGATTACAAAAATATAGTTGATCAAATTCCTGCAGTTTAAAGCCGTATCAAATGCTTGAAGATCAAGAGATCTTCAAAAATTTTGTGGTAACTGTTATGGAAATACTGACACACGTCTGTGTGTCTTGAATGTTTTATTTGCAGCCATTTGTACTCAGCAGATTGAGTAAACTGTAGTTGAATGAGATTTTGTGAGCACTGACATAAGCATATATTGTATTGATTTCTTTTGCAATTGCTGATTTTACAGTTTAGGAACCAACCAGCCCAAGAAAGAGTAATGCAGAATGAATTCTCCCTGAACGGCTAGAGTGCTTACCTAAGTCAGGTTCCTTGAATGCAACACTAAAAAAAATAGCCTGTGTTTGCCACAGTCCTAATTAAATCTTTCTAAACACTTTTTTCCTGTGGAATTAGTAATTTTCTCTACTTCCTTAGATTTTTCTGGTAGACTGTTTTGTTTCTGAAGGAAGCAATCATGCCTGTGTGTGATCTCACACTGGAACATATCAAGAATAACTTTTTTGTCCATCTAGAAAGAACAGTGTCTTTCTCTTTGATACAGCCAGCAGCAACTGCCTTAGAAAAAAAAAAAGTAATAAAATAGGGCAAGAATGTAGTGACTTCAGGGGAGGAGAATCTTCTCCATACAGACATAGAGATTGTGATTTTCCTGCACCAGAAGTGCTGCCTTTGTATTTAATAGCTTTTCATGGATTTTTCCTCAATTACTTTATCAGCTTGCCTTTTGAACCTCTGTAAACTTTTTGCATGCAGTGTCCTGAGGCAGGGAGCTCCACAGCTTAGCCCCATGCTGCATGAGGAATTCCCAAAGCAGAACCAATGCAAATGTTTAACCACAAAGTGAAATTTCATCATCTTACTTGTGGAGTGCTGCACTTTATTCTGTAAGTAGTCCAACTCTGTAGAGCCTTACCTCTCTGAAGCAATTGGCTCATATTTCATGAGACTAGAATTTTATTACATTATTTCACTGTGTATAAAGAGAAGAGATAGAGTGACACCCATACTCAAAAGGGCTTATGCCATTAAATTTCACTTTTGTAGAATTTAGAAATCTAACATTTACAGGTTCACAAGATATGCCCTAGGTACTTCTCAGCTTCCAAAGTTTTGCTCCTACACAAGCCAGTGAGAGCCACTGTCTAAATTGTGCTGAAACTCATAGTACATTTTTATTTCTTCCACCCGTTTCATTAGTTAGGCATGCTTGCCTCTAAATCCTTCAGGAGATTGATCCAGCAAGCATCTTTATCCCAAGGTCAGCACAATGCACAGCATTTAGATTACATCTGAATGAAACTAAACTGTCAGCAAAGGAGATGATCTAGTTCTTCATGATTTATATGTAATGGTTAGACACATTGCCAGGAAGTAGGAAAAAGACTTTAGACTGTCTTCTGCCATTCCCTACTCCTCCCACAAAAGACTTGAGTGGCTTGGGCTACAAAGCAAGGCATAAAGGATTCAAAAGAGACCAAAAAGTACAGGCAGGAGAGGATAGGAGTGTATTCCAGTGAAAAGGGCAGTCTCCTACCCAAGAGAAATCTGGAATTCCTGTCTCTCTGGGCTGCTTCAAGCATTCCTCCCTTCCACTGTCATTCTGTTCAGCATTACCAACCTCTGGATGCCTTTTGGGACACCACACAGTGGTGGGGTAGACTTGAAGTAAATTTGGATACCTTAACAGAATTGTCATATCCACACTGGAGCTGGGTGCCTAAGCTGAAAGTATGGCAAATCCCAAGTCAATTTGTGGACCTGGACCTGAGGATGGTAACAGGTGTAGAGATACAAATGGTTATCCTTCAGAAGGACAAAACGATTCATATAAATGACAGAGGATAAAATGAGTCGGTATAAGAGTTGTCAGGAAGGAAAAGAAAGATGTATTCCCTTGGAGTAGGAGGCTGGTTTATTTTTCACAAAATGGAAGAGCTGTTAAAGGTTTGTGCTTTCACAGCAAATTCTGGCCCTTGAAAGCCCATGAAAGCTTGCCAGCTTTTACTAGCATGACATCTTCCAGCAGGATACACAAGATGGGAAAGGAACCTGCACCAGTTAATACTGGCTCAGTAGTTATTTACTTACGCTGGCTAACACAGCCGCAGACTGCCAATTTCCCAAGCATACTGAAGGGTCACATCATTCACTGAGTATCACTGTCACTATGAACCAGGCTGGAGTGCCTCCATCTGAGAACCTAAGCCAGCTTTGACTCAACACTAAGCAGCCATCCAGGTTTTTCAACACCACTGCATAGCTTTTTCCAAGAGCAACAGAGAATATTCATGCCTCAAGGCCTTAGTTTATGGCTGCTGCTTTCTACAAGGACGATATTGAGGTAGAAGAGTTACAAGTTCTTTGTGAAAGCACAATCATTTCTTTGCATCAGCACTGTGCTTTGCAATGTTGAACTTCAATTTCTATAGTTCCATTGCTACTCTTCATGGATCATTTTGTGTGTGGATGTCAAAATGTACATCCAGTGTATGCTTTTGACAGAGACTCTTCAGTGGGTCTGAAGAGAGGCTTTTTTTTTTTTTTTTAACCTGGAGGTATCAAGGCCATGTCTGCTGTCTTTTGACAGAGCAGGAAGCCCTGGGAAGATTGGAGCCCTTAAACTGACAGGTCAACTCACAAGATTTGTGTTAACTTTTAAAAATATACTTCAAAGAAGCTTTTTTTTTTGTTTTTTCCTAAAATAAGACTTCTAATTTCAGACATAGCCTTCAGATTCTGAGTAGCTCCAGGTACTTCCTGCCAAGTTTACTATCATATTTTCTGATACAAGATTGGAAGTTTCTCTCTGATGCTCCACAGAAAGAACAAATTGCTGTATTTTAAATGAAGCAGCACAACTGACTAGAAAGTGTTGGTAAGTGTGTGGAGACATGGTGAGGGAAGAGAATGGGAGAATATATTTCCCTATCTTCTCATCTCTTTCTGTGGTAATAATCTTATGTGTTACTTGTGAAAACTAAGCAAACATGCAAATAGCATGGCAACTTTCAGCAGTATTCCTTAACTGCTCATTCAAATATCTCATATGTGGCCTTGTCTTGCTCAGGCAGCTCTTGGAGGATACAGAATCTTACAATCCTCTGCAGTCCTGCTTTTGGCACTTGTTTTCAGTGCTCTTATTTGATGAGGCTTTAGACAGCATAGCTCTGAGTGGGAGAAACCTTTGTAACAAGAGCTGTGACATCTCAGCAATGCTGGCTAGGCAGCAGTTATCCCCCTTGCATTCAGAGGGTTTTCATCAGAGTCAGAAGTTGGGGCGGGGGGGGGGATGAAGCTTCAAATGCCAGCAAGGGGGGGCAGTACATTATTGCTTTTAGCCTCTACTGCATATGTCAGTTCAATTTATCTCCAGGGAGTGAAGACTCCAAAACATTTTTGGTTATCATTGCTCACAAAAGGCCCATCCAAATCAGTGAAAGAAGCAAAAGTACAACTGTGGCTTTTATGGCACTAATTTTCTACAGTACAAGTGTATTTGTTCAAGTATCTTTCCTCTAAGAAGTCAGAGCACCGTACTATTTTCCTTTTATGAAATGCTTTTGAAGACCTAAACCTGTCAAGTAGAAAGAAAGGGTAGAATTCATTAGCCTAACTTCAGAGCTCTCTAATACAGACATTTACATCTGAGCATGTCACACAGACATCCTTTGTATGGAAAGGAGAAAAGCAGGCACTTTTAGGACAAACTGTATCATAAGCTCTGAAACATATCTAAAATAGGTCAGAAGAGTTGTTAATTAATTTGGAGAAATCAGAAGTCCTAGAGAATATTAATTATCTAGATACAAGCCTCTATATAAATCTCTACATTTTGGGAGGTGAATCTCCTCAAAGTATCAGGTGCAGTACTTTTAGGCACGTACATATTTCTTTTAACTGTAGTTGTTCTTGCTAAGCTTCTCCTCAGCTATTAGCGATAAAACAGCTGAGGAGAAAATAAAAACATCCCAATACCTGAAGTAAATACAACCTATTCTAGCTAGAATTATTACACACAGACTCTGGATATCAGATCTAATACATACATCCCATAAATAGAGGAAAATCACTGAGCCACCTGGGTTTTTTGCTGTCCTTCCATTAGGCACAGGATACTTCAGCTTAATTAGGTGGTTGCTCATAGTTCTTGGTACTAAGTTTGAACACAGCCAATTCTAAATAAGGAGTTAAAGGTACTTCCAAAGCTGAATCTGACTTTCACTGGCATCTTAAATAGTCACCTTAATACAATGTTGTCTATTTTTTTTAAGTGTTTACACCCTGAGCTGCACTGAGAACAACTCTCAGAGAAAAGGAAGGGAATTAACCGGCAGTATCTCAGCACTCACAGTAAATCTGAAGTTCTTGACCATCTTTTTGTAAGTCACATCACCAAAGAACAAGTTTATTGCATAAGGGAGAGCACCTTCCTATTTACTCAGGAAACTATGAAATTGTGTACTAAACACGACTAAATGCACAAACTCAACAAAACAGGAAGAAATATCCCATCAACAAACCTCTGCTACACTTGTAACAGCCATATTCTAAATAATTCAGACAGCAACAGATTGGTGATTGTAAAGGGATTCATTTAAGGAAGCACCACAGAAAAGCAATAAAGTGTAAATAGTTTAGAGATATACAGGGAATAGTACAGAACCACAATACCTCAAATCGGGAACTCTAACATTTGTAACACCTATAAAGATATCCTCCCTGCCCCAGGAAGCACTGTGAGAGGAAGGACACTTACCTTCTCTCTTTTGATATCTCAGTTTTGAAAGCATAGTGGGGAAATGCAATTCAGAATTCAAATTTAATTAACTTATAATAGAAAGCAAATCAGTGGGGAGACCATCACAGAAAGTAACATGCAACAGCATTGCTCAGTGCTACCTAGGCTGTCTTTGTCCACATCCTACACCTCGTGTCAGCTCAGACACACGCTGGTAAGCTGGGCAAGTCTGTTTCCACTCATTACCTGCTGTACAGAGAAAAGGACTAAGACATACAATGCTGACATGGAAATTCATTAGGCATTCTGAGTTTGGATTAGTGTTGCTTAGACACGAGATCTTGATTTAGGACTCAGAAAGACCTGGATCCTAATCAAGATGGAGCTGGTCATCCCACTTTCGTGTATTTTCCCATCTGCAAAATCAGTAATAGTAATGATTTGTGTAGTTTTGAGGTCTTCTAGTACAAAAGTGCTATTCAGAAGCTCGGTATGGCTAAAGCAGGAGGGCAGACGTGCAGACCAGGCAATAACTGAAGACATTCAGGAGGGCAATACACATATGCCTGCTCCTGCATTTGGATCTCACAAGAGTTTGGGACACTGGTAGAAAAGTGGGATGCGGTGAAAACTTTGACAGTTTTTCTTAAAAAACAGGGAAACCAAGGCTGCAGAGGAAAAGGCACAGTGCAGGTGCCTACCTCACAGCCACAAGAGCTAGAGACAGCTTCTTTAACTGAATAGTTCCTGATGTCCCTAAGACTTTTATAGCTTTGAAAAGCAAAATCTGATCTTTCAGGTCATGATAGAGGAGCAGCTGCTTTTCAGATTCTTTTAGATTCTGTCAATGTTATAATTACAATTGTCTTATATTTTGCATGGGAATTGCATTCATTTTTAGGTGAGCTGTGCTGGAAGAATTGAAAAGCCTGCAGAAACATATCCAGGGTTGCTGCCATTTAGCTTATACTGTGCCGTTTTTTGTAATACAAGCCACTCTTAAGAATTCCTTTGTATTAACCGGCGTATTTCTAGTAAAGGGGCAGCGTGGCTGTTTGGTTAGTTGATGAGATACGCTACACTTCACGCTCCCCAGATGCATGTTACTCTGCACTTTCTGTACACGCAAAGAGCTGACTGTACTAAACTTCCTCCGGCTGTTTTTCATTTCCCGTGCAAGACTCGAGCGGACCGCGCTAGCAGAGAGGTTCGGTGCAGCCCGCCCGGGGCGCGGGCCTCTCGCCCTCGCTCCTCCCCGCCGGACAGTACGCGCTGCGCCGCCGAGGGGAGCCGGGCTGGGAGCCTCGCTATCTGCCAGGGCACCAACTTCCTCGCCAGCTCCGTCCCGCCGAGCTGAGCCGTCCCGGGGCCACGCCTGCACCGGGCCGGACGGTTCTCGGCGAGGTGCACAGCGACTGGCGACAGGCTCTTCCAAGAAGTTGGGGACAGAAGGTGCCGAGAACATTCCTCGCTCTCACTCCTTCATTACGGCTGGGATGCATTGCCAGACCCACCCCGCCAGGCTGACCACGGCACTGCCCTCAGGAGGAGCCGCGGGAAGCCCAGAGCCATTGATCCGGAGCCTCCGCGGACAGCCGAGAACCTACCTGGAGCCCGGGGACCCCCCTCTCCAGCTCTCCGGGGCTACGTCCGAGGACCACCGGGTACGCGAGTAAGAGGAGCGGCGTGGGGAACGTGCCCTGGGAAGGGAAGGACAGGGCGGGCGGGGGTCACTTCATCCCCCTCTCCCCGGGGAATCCCCGGCGAGAAACGTGCTCGCCCGGCTCCAGCGGCTGTCATTTGCCTTTGGCAGACCCCGGAGTGGATGGCTCCGGCTGCCCGGTGCTTCAATGCAGATGGAGGGGGAAGAGAGAGGAGTCCGCCGGCACCCCGGAGAGCCCCTTTTGCCGGCGGCAGGATGTTGCGGAGCCCGGCCCGGGCTCGCCCCGTCCGCCCCTCGGCCCCGGCTCTGCCCCGCGGCGCCGCCCGCACCCACCTCGAAGAAGCCGGCTCTGCCGCCCATCCTGCGGGCCGCCGCCACCTCCCGCCGCCGCGGCACCTTCCCCGGGCCCCCGCGCTGCGGCCAATCAAGCGGCGCCCGGCCCCTGCGGGGGGGTTCCCGGCGGCAGGGCCGGGCCGGGGGAGGCGGCGCCCGGACCCCCGCCCCGCCCGCCCGGGGCCGCTGCCTGGCGGTTCGCGCTGGGCGGGTACTACACCGGCGCCGTGCGAAGCCAGCAGTGTTACCCCAGGCAGTCTGCAGCAGTGCGGGGCACGGCCGGTAGCTCGCACAAGCCAAGTTCCGCAGCTCCCGGTGTTCAGAAACTGGGGGAGAAGAGCAGTATTCACCGACCGCCTGGAGTGACGATTCAGTGGCATTATCCAAAAGGATAATTTATTTTTTCTTTGCACATTACAGAATTACTGCAGGAAATCAATCGCATTTCCTTTTTTTATTTTTTTTTTCAGATCTGAAGTAGCTTAATGAGATAACCTGCAAAAATACAACTGACTACGAGCTAGAAAACATCCTCTTTTTGTTCTCTGATAGTTTACCTTATGTTGCAGGGGTGATTGGACTGGACAACTGAATTCTGCCGAGATGCCACCTTCTGTGATGTGTTCCTGCCATCACTGAGAATTACATGTATGGCGTCAAGCAGTACAGGGGCTGATAGTATTTTTCCTCCAGTCAGTCTTCCATTACACAATATCCTTTTTCTAGAGGTAAGGTAATTAAGTAACAGCAAATTCTACGTTACTATAAAGGAAAATTCCTTTTTCAGTGCCATAAATTTCCATTAGACAGAAAGATCTATGCTATGCACTGTTTGAAAGCCTTCTGCAATCCCTAAATTTAACCTGCTTCCATAGAATTATAATCATCAAAAGTACTTAAATGAAATATCAAATAATAAATTTCACCAGAACAGGCCTCTACTGGAAAGCCAGAAGGCCATTTTAGAAAGACCCAATAGGATGGAATTCACTGCTAGCACGAATATGGGCACAGCAGAGAAGGAATATGGAAGGGTACTCTCCTTCTCAAGCCAATTACACATCCAGATGGTTAACCTTTGGGCCAGGTTAGACCTTTCAGATTTTTATGTTAAACAAAATTACTGCTTTTGCAAATAGGCTGACATTTCTTGTCACTTCCAGATGCTCACTATTCATACAATGAGGAAAACGTTGCAAATCTATGGAAGTAATCCAATCTGGAAAAGTAATCAGAACACAAATATAAAGAACATTTAAACCAACCTTCTGTAACCAGAAGGCAATCAGGCAGCTCTTCAGACTGACAGAAGTTATGCAATTTGGTTCTCTGTATTAGGCAAGCTGGGGAAGGAAAATCTGTTAGAAACACAATTCAAATTTCCTTCCAAGTTACAATTCATAGCTTAAGGTTCCCTTTAACTGTAGTTATGAGAAGCCCCCTGCTTGATTCTCTCTCACAGAAAGACTTTAACGTTCAGAGTGGGGCTTTCCAGAACCCATCTGGTCTTTAAAAAAAAAAAAATCCCCCAACCATAATCCTTGACGTTTCCCCCAGGGCATCTTCACTGCAATCAGCTGGTGTAAAACTGAGAGTTGCACCCTGACACTTTTTATCAAAATGTAAACATAACCACGCTGAAAAAAAAGGATTTGCTTTCCTTTTTTGGGGCTTTTTCTCTCAGTGTCTGTCAACAACTGTTACTTAAAAGGCTACATTAATTTTGCTAAGCCTGCAGAACAGCTAAACCAACTGTTTGTCGGGCGATTTCACCGGGCCCACCAGACTGACTCTCAGCCCGGGGCAGGCGGGTTGCCCGCCGCCGCTGGGGACCGAGGCGAGGCTGTTCCCGAAGCGCGGGCCTCCCCGCTTCGGCAGAGCCACATGTATCGCGGGCGCTCCTCAGGGTGCGACGCCGAGCCAGATTCCCGTGGCCGCTGCCACCCCTGTGCCGGACTAACAGGGGGATCCCAGCTCAGCGGCCCCGGCGCGCGGCCGCACCAGCCCAGCCGCGCTGCACTGCGTGGTCCGGCCCGGCCCCGCGGCCGCCCCCTAGGGGGCGCTGCCCTATGAGGGCAAAGGCCTCGTGAGGGGCGGTGCGCAGGCGCGCACTGGAACCTCGAGGCGGCGCTGGCGCCTCGCGCGCTGCCCGGCCGGTGCGCTCCCTTCTCGAGCTGGGCCCGCCCCGCCGCCCATTGTCCTCCTGCCATGTGACCGGGGACGGTTACAAAGCAGCCCCCCCCGGCCCCTGCCGCCGTTGTTTGTGCTGAGTCACGGCGCGGTGCTGCCCGCTGCCGCAGGTGTAGCGGGGAGCCCGGCGGCCGCCGCAGAGCCAGCCTTCCCCATGGGGACAGACGGCGCCCGCGCCCTGCTGGAGCGGGCGGCCACCCTCACCCTGCAGACCGGCAACCTCCTCAACTGGGGCTGCCTGCGCAAGAAGTGCCCGGCCACCCCCGGTGATGAGGTGAGCGGGGCGGGCCCCGGGGCTTCCCTTCAGGACGCCCCCGGCGGGGGCTCGCCTCAAGGCGCGGGGCGGGCTGCGGCGGGCGCCTGCGCGGCGGGGGTCGGGGTGGGCCGTGCCGCGGAGGGTGCGGCGGTTGGGGGAAGCGCCGGGTACCTCTGCCCGCCGCCGGCAGGTGCGGGCACTCGGAGCGACCAAAGCAGGGTTTGTTTTCCCGGCGCCCCGGAGAAAAGGGCGAAATTGCCCCAACAGCTCGCGCGCGGTGCGCGCGCAACGTATGAGATAGGAAAGGCAGAACAGGAGCTTTTATTTAACTTATTCTTTTTGTACGTCTTTTTGTGTGCGTGTTCTGCCTGCCGGGCCTGGCTTCGGTCGGGCCGGTCTGCGGAGCAGTACCGCGGGGCTGTCCTGGCTGCCCTGGGCAGCGGCCAGCAAGCCCGCGGCTCTGCGGGCGTCTCTCCGGAGAAGCAGCGGATGGCCGCGCTGGGCGTCGAAGGGACGGCCTGGACGGGCCGCGCTACCCACAGCGCGGGGTGCCCGCTGCCTTCCCTCACCCTGTGCTCCCGGAAGCACTTTGCTGTGTTTGAGTCTCTTTGGGAAGATACCAGACCGTGTTTCTACTCCTGGGGAGTGAAGGCTTAAAACGCTTATAGGCTTAAGTAGTCTGTAATGGTAAAGGAGATCCCGGATACCTCTTTATGAAGAGAAATGTATTAATAGACGTGAGCCGAGTGTAATTTCTTGGTGATGACAGCTCTCAGGGAAAATTAGTCATTGTCGTCCTCTTAAAAGAGTATAGCCATAATTATCTCTTAAAAAGTAAGAACTTTTTAGTCATCCCTTGAAAACTATTACCTGTAGCAGTATGTGTCAACGCTTGGAATAACCCTGAGAAAATGTCTAGAAATCATGTGGCCATGAACTTAAGAACCACTGTATTTGCTGTCTCATCGGGACTGAGTAATCTGAAAAAGGTGGTTTAATAATCAGAACTATGGTTTTGGCTGGTTATTGTTATGCAGTGGCACTGTTAATAACCTAGAATTTGGTTGTTTGCATACTAATCGTGTCACAGGGTGACTGGGAGGATGTTGTAGTGAGAGAGAATTCATCATGCGTTTACTTAGCTGTAATGTGGCAATAAATTGAGGGGGGCTAGATAGCATTCTGTGATCTGTGTGAAGTTGGGCTAGATTCTGTAGCAAAGAGCTAGCAAAGCTGTGTCATAATGGGCACCCTTGTGTGAGTAGTTTTTGGAGGATTGTTAAAAAATCATCAGTGTGCATAACTAATCAGTTAAGATATTTAAATTAATTTGTTTATAGGGAAATCTGCATTTAAACATAGGCCTGCTCTCCAGAGTTGCTGGAAAGTAAAAAACAAGTAATTGGCAGTAATTATTAGAAATAAATTGGCTTTTATCTCTTCTATTTGGTGTCATTAGTGTGTGTACAGTTCTCAGTAGCAGAATGTAAGCTAAAATTTTTGCAAATTATCAACCCTAATATTAGGAGTTTGGGGTTGTAACTATATTTTGAAAAGTTGGTCAGAGCAGTCGAATACACTGTGCTTTCCATGGGTGTGAGGGCAGGGCAGTGGTGTGCTTCGAAGTCAGAGGCTTGTACATACTAACTGCAGTAGAAATAGAAAGTGTAACAGTTGTAACAACATGTAGAGCATAAGTACTTAAAACGCTGTTGCACTTTACCTCAGAAAGGAAAAGATGACATAGCAGGTTGCCTCAAAAAAAATAGGCTAAAGAGTTCCAGTATTGTGGGTAGCTGTTTACTGGAGGGGAGTCAGTTTTTGCCTTTTGACTCAGTTATAATGCCACTTTAAATGACTGGAAAAGAATGTATAGAATTTGTGCTCACAAAGTATTATTATTGTATTATGTCTTAAGCTTTGTGATATCCGGGTGGGGGGGATAGGTCTTCTAGCATTATGAGCTCTCTGAATTAATGTCTGGTGTCACAAGAAGTTGCTGTTCAAGGGTACAAAAAGTAGGTATCCATGTAGTTAAAATATATTGCTGAAAGCAGCAGTTCATGGAAGTGCTCCTACCTGTGGCAAATAGCATTCTTGACAGTTAAGTTTACTTAGGCTGCAGGGTAACAACTGCTGAGATGTATCAGGGGAAAGATAGAAGATTGGTACAGCTGAAGCACTGGTACAGTATGCAATTAATTGGCTGATTTAGACTTAATAGTTATGCCTTGCTATGTTTAAGAAAATCTATGATCAGAATCCTAGTCAAGTTTGGCATCTGTGGATGCAGGAAAAATGCAAGTGTGGGGTAAGATCTGAAGGTTCCCCTTTCAGTAATGAGATGCTTAAGAGGAGTAGTAGTTTGGCACAGTAGAGTAGGTAAGCAGTAAATGTAAAAGGTCAGATGCACCTTGGAAAGAGTAGTTAATGTAACAAGCATTTAGTGATGGATTATAAATTTCTAACAATGTCACAGCACGTATGCTATTATCTGACTACATTGTAACTTCATCTCTATGCAAAAAAAAAAAAAAAACAAACCGAACGCAAACCACCCTACACTCTAGGTCTTGCTTGGTTAGCATTATTTCCTTTAAAGATGGCATCAGTCTGAGAAATAAAACAAGTACAGTACTTGTATTACTGCTAAAACTTTGTGAAGGAGGAGAGGAAAATATGTAAGCTAGTTTGAACAAGTTTCAGATAGAAACTATGGGGGAAGGATCTTTTGTGGTTGAAGGAATGGTGTCATTAGTTCAGCTACTCAGTCTGCCCTGCTCCCCTATGAATTGTTGTATTTCTGTGCAGCTGTTGTATACCCACGCTTCAATATGAAACAATGTTTTGTAGGTGCGGGACTGCATTCAGAAAACGCTGACTGAATGGAGCTCAAAGGTTGGACAAGACCTAAATCAGGTAGGAGAGGTGTTAGGCATGTTAATCATCTTACACGGGAAAACAGAAATCTATAGTTGGTTACAGCTTTTAAAATATAAATGAATCTATCAAATTTCTGTGAAAATATCTTCAGCTCCAGATATCTTAAGAGTATTTTTCTACCTTTTTTTTTTTAATATATTTAGTAAGTTTGGAGCGGTTAAGAACACCAAAATACATAATCTTGTTGATGGCAGATAAGACAATTCTTACCAAAATAAAAAGTCCTGGTTTGTAAGATTTCAAGTTAATTGTTGGGGCACTTGCAAAAATAAATCTGTGTACCTTAGAAGTTTGCTGGCATGGTTGTAACTCAATGGATAAATATCTAAACTATGGAGATGATAAACTAGGTAGCTGAAGATCATCCCACTTGGAGGGGAACTGTGAAGTGTAGACTTGATTGTCTCAGAAATATTTCTGAAAATGCAGAAGTGGCAATTTTTCCCTTAAGTGCTGAAGACTTCTACACAATTCTTAAACCAGTCATGGGCATCTGACGTCAAGATCTTGGTGTATTTGCCCACTTCTCTTTTGGTGTTAACTCTGAAATTCAGCAAAGCAGTAATGAGTTCTTACTAAATACGTTGTTTGCTCTGTGAAATGTTAGCATGTTTCATTTAAGAAAAAAAAAAAAG
>JANIJG010021243.1:7576-19687 GCA_024611175.1 Megaceryle torquata
CCCTGGGGGGGCTGGTGTGGGGGGGGGGGGCCCCAGGGGGGGCCCCGGGGCCGGCCCCCTGTGCGCCCCCCCCCCCCCCCCCCCGAGCCTCTCTTATCCCCCACAGCGTGACCCTCGGGGGGCTTTCAACTCAAAACTCCACCTTGGTGGCCAAAGTCCAACTGTGACACCTTCAGCCACCTCCCGCCCTCTCTCTGCCCTGCCCCTGGGTCCACCTCTGCCCTCTGCCCCCACGTACCGCCGGGGACAGCCTCGTGCCCGCTGCCTGCCCAGCCGTGGCACTGGCTGCTCGCCACAGCCTCACCACTGGCCGGGTGCCCAGGGTTATTCTTGGTGGTGTCCTGGACTTTGCCCTTGTCCCTGGCTGAGCTGCATCCCACCTATTTCAGGCTCCTTCCTGCAGGTGCACATTTCACCCCGTGATGGGTCCTGTCCCCAAAGGGGGAACTCTGCAGGACTGTGGGCTAGGATAAGACCTTCAGGGACCCCCAAGAGTGGTAGCTGTCTCACTTCAGGTGCACTCTGGGGCTGGGCACCTCTGACCCCGTGTCCAACAAGACAGGACCAGGCAATCAGCTGAGCCATGAGCCACTCATACCAGCCAGGATGTGACACATGAGGGGACATAGGCCAGGTCACACCCAAGTGCACGACCCCCCCCCACATCCCAGCCCAGCCCAGCCCAGGGATGTCTCACAGTGGCTCTTCCCCCAGCACCCACCGGGTGTCACTGGCAGAGTGGGCTTCAGCCCTGTGAGACCTGGGGCTTCCTTCTCCAGGGGCCTACTTGCCCTGCCTGTGTCCTGTCCCAGAAGGGGCTGCAGCCAGCCCCTTCACCCTGCCCTGCTCCTGACTCTGTCCCTGCCCCAACCATGTGGGTGCAGCGGGCACAAAAGTGTCCCTGTTCCCCTGGGGCTGCGGGGACGGTACTGGCATGGCTGGGTGACCATGGTGGGGACACGGTTTGAGGTGCTGCTGTGGTTTAACCCCAGCAGGCAGCTCAGCACCCTCCAGCCCTGGTGGGATGGGGGAGAGAATGGGAAGGGGGAAAACTGGTGGGATGAGATAAAGCCCCTGGGGAAAGCAAAAGTCACATGCTTTATCAGGAATTCCATCGGTGGTGGCCATGGCAGGGGGTGTCTGGCCATCCTCAGGACAGCGGCACCCAGCACCCCTCATGGTGATTGAGAAAGGCAAATGCCATCCCTCTGAATGTCCCTGCTTCCTTCTTCCTTGTTTTTTATTGCTGAGAAGGACGTCCTTCTGGATGGGATATTATGGATGAGATATTGCTTTGGTCAATGGAGCCCCATCCGTGTCCCCTCCCAGTTCCTTGTGCACCCCCAGCTGTCGGGGCAGCCCGAGGAGCACAAAAGACCTTGACACTGTGCAAGTGCCACTCGGCGATAATGAAAACATCCCTGGGTTATCAACACTTTCCAGCACAAATCCAAACCAGCTTCATAACAGCCCCCGTGGACAAAATTAACTCTGTCCCAGACAAAAGCAGTGCAGGTGTCCAGGGAGACCTGGGAGGGGGCGAGGAGGTCCAAGATGCTGAGAGAAACTGGACATGGGGGGGTTTGGGCTGGCCCCAGGGCAGCTGAGGTGTACATGGGGACAAGGAGGGGGACAGAGAGGTGACAGCAATTGTCCTGTGTTTGACGTGGCAGCACAAAGGAGAGGTGTGTCTGGTGGTGAGACCCTTCCCTGGGGCAAATGTCTGCGGTGCAGGGGAGTCTAAAGGGGTGCTGGGTGCAGCGCCCCCCCCCTCCAGCCCCATGCTGCCACAGTTCACGCTCCTCACCCAAATCCACCTGACACGTGCTGCCTGCCCTGCCTGCCCTGCCTGCACAGCCTGAGATGGTTCTGCCTCTCCACCCCCTCCCTGCACTGCAGCTGAGCCCCTGGCCCCCCGGCCTCTCGCCCCTCCACACCCCCAGCAGATGCGAGCGAAGGCCCCCGGGCAGATGGCAACATTTGGTAGCCGAGTGGTCCCTGGCTGCAGGACTTTGCCGGGCTCTGGTGACTGGCTGGCTGGCTGGGGAGCCCCCTCTTCACCCAGCTAAGGTTGGGGACACGCCCCCCGTACAGCCAGCACAAGGCAGGGTGGGCAGTGGGGCTCCCTGGGGTGGGAATGTTGCCCGATCAGTTGGCGGGAAGGCAAGGGGCCATCGGCAGCCTGGGAAAGTGGGGGTCTGGAGCTCAGCACCAGCAGGAGCCACCCCCTAATCTCTGCTTTCAGCTGAGAGCCGTGGGGATGGTCTTCCCAGGCAGGGAAAGGCTCCTGCTCCATCGCTGGGGGACAAGGAGGACCCTCGTCACCCCAGGGAACCCTGGCTGCCCCAGGAGAGGGGGTATGACCCTGCAGACTTGGGTGTGGGGACCCGCTGGCAGGTCACAGCCGCTGGCAGCCCCCCGGCTCCATTTGCATCCCATTTCCATGTGAAAGGAGCAGGTCAAGTTGAAAGTTGAAAGGCTGGTGGGGGGCGGCCGGGAAGGGGCTGCTGCCGGAGGTGAGACCCTGACAAAAAGGGGCCGGATCCCCAGGGCCTGGCGCTCGCCTGGCCACGGGCTGCAGCTTTGGCCCCGCTGGCAGCCGCCATCTGCGGGTCCGTGCTGCCGCACGCCACTGCCACCGCGCAGACAAAGGCCTCGCGCCCGGCATGTCCCCATCTGTCACCTCCCCAGCTCCTGAGTCGCGAGCTGCTGCCTGTGGAGACGAACGGGGAGAGCGGGGCGCGGGCAGCATCCTTCCCTCTGCAGCGGGGAGCAAGGCGATGCTGGACCCAGCGAGAGCTTCCCCACTGCGTCCCCAGGTCCCTCGGAAAGATGTTCCCACCCGGCAGAGCTGCTCTGCAGAGCCCACAGGTGGGGAAACTGAGGCAGGAGCAAGAGGTGGCTCGGCCCAGCTCAGGGCATGTGGCACATGGGCAATTGCCCCACTGCAGAGCTGGGTGCAGCCTTGGCCTGGCGAGGGGCTGCAGTTAAACACCAGCTATCAGCACCCACCAGGATGAGGGAGCTGGGGGGCTCCCAGCTCCAGGGATGCCTCTGCCTGAGGCTGCCCAAGCTGCCCTGAGCCCCAGCTCCACTGCTCTGTGGATGCTGCTGGGCACCCACAGCTGCCTCCACTCAGCATTTCCAGGGAGAATTTGGCCTCTGAGCACATTTTTTGCTCACTGGCAGCTGCGTTTAGCTCCTGGGAGGTCCTTGGAGCAGCTCAAGTAGGGACCCAGCCCTGAGCGTCCATGGGAGGGAGGTGAGAATGGATCCAGTGCCAGCACCTGCCTGTGCCTCCGACACCCAAACACCATCCCCCAGTCCCTGCTCTGTCCTTGACCCCTGGCACAGTGGCTGAGGTGCAGAGCTGGGTGCTGGGGAGTGCTCCCACTGTGAGCTGTGCTCCCAAAACCTGTCCTGGGGTGCTCCCAAAACCTGTCCCGGGGTGCTCCCAGGGAGGGTGAGGCTCTGGGGCGCTGCCTGGCTCCAACGCCCCTCTCCAAAAGCACCCAGACATGCCCAGACAGCTGCCCAGTGACGTCCCACTGCAGGTACTGGTTCAGCCCGCGGTGCCTGGCTGGGCAGGTGCCCGCAGGCTCTTCCTTCCCTGCTGCACCAGGAAGGGTTTTTCCAGCCAAGCTCACTGCAAGGATCCACCTTCTTCGTCGCCCGGCACAGGGCAGCTCTCCAGCTGTTTCCCGTGTGCTTCACTCAACTCCTCTCCCTCTGCCAGCTCCTTGTCTGGCTTCCAACAGCAGTTTGAAAAACGCACGTCATTGAGCTCGGGTGCTGCCCGGGCCAAACACTCGGCTCCTCCATGCAGAGCTGGTCTGTGCCCTGGGAGGTGCCTGCACCATGGGGTGGGCAGTCCTGGTGCTGGGTTCAGGCCAGCAGCTCCACGTGGCTGCAGGCTTGGTGACCCTGCTCTGGTCTGTCACCTCCCTTCGCTCTCTCTGGCTTATTTTGCTGCAATTTTGAGTTTATTGCAGACAGCCACTGCCGGGCGCGTGGGCACACACGACGAGTTTTCCAAACTGGATCAGGCTGTGCCAGCGGCACATGGGGAGCTGGGCGGCAGCTCCCTGCCTGCAGGAGGGTTGGGGATTTTCCCCTCTCCTGGCAAGACAACAGGACCCTCTGCCCATAGAGGGCAGGGGACATCCAGAGGCGTTTTGGCTTTGTTGGTGTGAGCCCCTCGGTCTGGAGCCACGGGCTGAACCAGCACCTGGGACATCAGTGGCTTCAGTCACGCCGCGTGACGCAGCCTGGCGCTGCGGAATGCCCCGTGGTGGTTTTAACACCATGTGAGAGCTGAGCTGCCTCGGCGGGTGTCCTCACCCCACACTGACTCAGTGGGAGCCACCACAGCACAGAGCTGCTCCATCACCCCGCCAGCTGCTGTCACACGGGGAGAAGGAGAGGACGTGGCTGAGGACACTGGGACACCCCTGGGACGAGCCCAGGGAGAAGCAACGTGGCTGCCGAGCCGTGCCGAGGAGGATCCTGCGTGGCAGGGCTGACCCAGGTAGGTAGTGGAGGTGGTGCCAGTCTTGTGTGGGTTCTGTGCCAGCAGCATGGGGCTGGGTGATCTGGCGAGGGGGAGGCACAACCGCATGCCTCCTGGCACAGCTCTGCGGGCAGGAGGAGATCCAGTGAGCCAAGCGAGCCTGGCCGGGCTGCCCTCACCACGGCGGAGAGGAGCCAGGGTGACACCAGGCATTGCCAGGTGTGAACGGGGCTCTCAGCCCTGGCACTCGGGTCCCCAGGCTCCGGGCTTGGGGCGTGTGAGAACACCGCTGTGTTTGGGGCTGTTGGGAGGGCGGCTCAGCGCGGCCATGCCAGGGCAGGCGGCTCAGCGCCGCAGGAATGTGGAGCAGCAGGTTGTGCCCGGCCGGGCTGTCCTTGCTGGCCAGGGGCGGGGAGCCCACACCGGCCACATGTGGCCATGCTGGGGGGCCCTGTGTCCTCATCCCTGGCCCCCAAGATCCACTCCCTCTGTGGCTTGTCCTCTGGCCTAAACCGCTGGCACTCAGCTGAGCTCCAGTGCCCAACATGGGGACGTGTCCTTTGGGGGGGGACGTTTGAACCCCTTTGCCGAGCTGGGGAGCCCTCCCTGAGCTGGGAACAGGGTATGAGGGCAGTGGGGCCAGGGTGCTGCTGCAGGGTATGGGGTTGGGGCAGCACTGGGCCTGCCTGAGGGGTGCTGCCACATGGGCAGCTGGCTGGCAGCCAGCACTCCCCTCCACCCTGGGTCTCTGCCACCACCAGCTGGGCTGTGGGACCCGGCACTGTCCGTGCCTTTGTGCAGCACCAAGCACAGCCCAGCCCTGCCACCCATGGGGGCTGCAAGCCGGGCTCTGGAGGGGACCCCTGCCAGCCCTGCTTGTCTCTGTCCTTGCCCAGCAAGGACATCAGTGCCCTGCACTGCTGGCTCTGTCCTCGGGTTTACCTTGTGCTGGGCTCTTTGCAGAGAGGTGCAAAAAGCCACCCCTGAGGAGGAGGCAGGAGGGTCTGTACTGGTGGTGGGACTGTCCCCAGCTGTCCCTATGCCTGGCTGGCCCCCTGCAGACACTTTCCAGGTCAGAAGACAGCGTGTTTCCCCAGGCGGGGGAGAGGGACAGCCAGTGTCCCCGATGCTGCTCACCCATCACAGCACATCAGGCTGATGCACCGTGTACCGTTGGGTGGCTGCTGCCTGGGGACCCCCAGATTCAGGAGGGCTTGGGACCCTGTTGGGTACAGATGGGGGGGCCCGGGGACCCTGTTGGATACAGTTTCAGCAGGGATGGGGCCCACACGCCAGGGTACACTGGCTTGCAGCCGGTGCAGCCACGGCTCAGTGTGGCCACGGCGCGGTGCCATGGGTGCCAAGTCTGGGTCCTGCCGCCCGTGGCTGATGCTGGGACGTGCTGGGTGGCACCCAGGAAGTGGTGCAGGCAGGTGAGCATCTGACAGTGATGCACGAGGGAGCGGGGCCACAGCACACTGGCCCCCACCACTGTACCTGGTGAGTGCCAGGGTTTTCTGTTACCTCCCTGGTGCTTGCCTCTGCCCCAAGCTGGGGACCCCCAGGGGAGTTCTCAGCTTGGGAAAGGTGATGGGGGGGGGACAGGTCTGAACCTACATATTCCCCCTTGCACCCTTCAGCTGCTTGAGCCCCTCTGTGCATTGGGACCCCTCCAGCTGTGCTCATGCCAAGGCAGGGTCACTGGGGGCAGCTGGGCAGGGGTTGCAGAGAGGTGCAGGGCTGGTTTGGGTGTGTACCCCCTGCTGCTGTGGGCTGGCTGGTGCTCCTGCGACCGTTAGGGAGGGCGGCTGTGCTTATTGGGGTTGGCAGAGGCTCAGGGACAGGGGGTGCACAGGGCCCCAGGGTGGCTCCTGGCACACCCCAGCTAGGGAAGCACAGGTGGAAACACCCCCACTGGTGCTTCCTGAGGGGCTCCAGGGTGGGAGTGCAGAGCCCAGAAGCAGCTCCAGATCCTGATCTGGAGGTTGAGAGCTGAGGGAGAGGAAGGGAGTGGAGCCCTGAATCCTCCATCCTGGGGGTGTGGTGAGTGAGTGAGGCAGGGGATGCACCTCTGGGCATGGGACATGCACTGCTGGGTGCAGGCAATGCACCCCTGAGCACGGGTGCTGCACCCCTGGGAATGGGTGCTGCACCCCTGGGAGTGGGAGATGCTCCCCTGGATGCAGGTGGTGCCTCCATGGGCACAGGGCAGAGCCTCGGTGAGGGGCTGCCAGGCCACAGCCACCCCTCTCCGCCCCGGCCTCGCTCCCCGGGGTGCCCCTCGCCGAGGCTGGGGTGCCCTCCCCGGCGGCCCCATTGGCCGGGGCACAGTTTAAAGCAGGCTTTGCTCCACGGATTGGCCAGGGGAGCGTTTCGTGGAGGGCTCGGCGGCGGGTGGAGGCGTGGTCCCTGCCTTCAAATAGGAAACCCGGCGCAGCCGGCGCAGACAGTGCGGCACCGCACAGCCCCGCGCAGCCTTTGTCTGCCGCCGGGGCCGGGGGGCGGGCGGGGGGTCGGGCAGGCAAACGGCCTCACGGCCACCGCCACCACCCCTCCCTCCGGTTCCTCTTTGCAGCCGACGGCACGTGAGCCCCTCACCGCCGGTGCCGGCGCAGAGGATGCCGGTCGAGGCGCTGCAAGCTGGCGATGCCACGAAGGGGATGACGGTGACGGCACCTTTCACCTCAGCCATGCCCACCCGCATCCTCCGCAGGGGTCCCGCGTATTTCCACCGGCGCGCCGAACCGGGCGCCAGCAAGCCCAGCGCGGTGGAGAGGCTGGAGGCCGATAAGGCCAAGTACGTGAAGAGTCAGCGGGTTGCCAGCACCAAGCAGGAGCCTGTGAGGCCGCCGCTGCTCAAGCAGCCCCTCTTCGCCCCGGGGGTACGCCGGGCTGCGCTCACCCCCAGCCGCAGGGCACCCTCGGGGCCGCGCCGTTCTGAGGCCGGCGGCCCGAAGACCTCCCTTGACCTGGAGATCCTCAACAACCTCATCAACCTCTGCGACAGCCCCTTCCCCAAGGCAGAGAGCCCGCTGGGCCGGGACCTCAAGTGGAGGGCGGAGGTGCCGATGACACCGGGTGCTGGGGCGGAGGGTGCTGGCCAGCAACCGGAGAGCCCCCGCGCCGCCGCCAAGCCCCCCGGCAGCGTGGCTGTGCGGAGGGTGGACGTCCACCCCTGCGGGGCTCCGCACGGCCAGGTGACACCTGTGCCCGCATCCCCCATCCCGGGTGGGCTACCAGCGACCCCTGCGCGGAGCTCACCCGCCCGCCCCGAGAGCGCCCGCCGGCAGCCCCTGCTGCACCGCTCCAAGTCGGACCTGAGCGACCGGCTCTCGCGGGCCACCGCCGACCTCGAACGCTTCTTCAACTACTGCGGCCTCGACCCCGAGGAGCTGCGGGACATGGGCGCCGAGCGCTTCGCCCGCGCCAGCTCTGACATCGTGTCCCTCAAGTTTCACAGCGTGAGCACGGCCAGCTCGGAGGGCGGCCGCTCGCCGCCCAGCGCCGCCACGCCAGAGGGTCGCCCGGCCGAGCGCGTCCCCTATGGCATCTCCGTCATCGAGCGCAACGCCCGTGTCATCAAGTGGCTGTATGGGCTGCGCCAGGCCCGGGAGCCCCAGCAGGTCTCCGATGTGTAGCTGTGACCCAGCGGGCACCAAGGATGGGCTGCTTGGGAGCAGGCGACGCTGGATGGGGCGAGGACCTCTTGGAGGCAATGGGACCTTTGAGCTCAGCCCTCTGCTGGCTTCCCTGCCCCCTGTGCCGTGGTGGCACTGTCAGAGCCCCAGGGTGGTGGCTGGCCATCCTTCCTGCTGGTCCCAGCTCTGTCAGACCCCTGTGATGGCACTGGAGAGCCAGGTCCCCGTGGGAGAGCCAAGGACACGTGTCTCTGGGTGTGTGGTCAGTCCCCAGCACCCTCCCTCTGCCTGCTCCCGCAGGACCCCGCCTGTGGTTGTTCTGCTGGCACTGCCAGAAGCTCCTGCCTGCCCTGCTCCTCACCAGCACCCATGGGTGGGGGGTAAGGTGCCGGTTCCACCCTGCACGGAGCAGGGCCACAGCTCGGGGGGAGGGGCTGACTCTCTGCAGCCCTCACCGAGGGGGCCACGCTGCCTGGGGTGGGGGCAGTGTCCTGGTGGCCTCTGCTTTAACGCTGAAGGTCTGGCAGAAGCTGGGTGCTTTGTGGGGGTGGGAGGCAAACCTGAGCCCCACTTTGAGCAGCCCAGGGTCGTGTGTGTGTATCTGTGAGTGCTTGTGTCCCCTCCCGGGTGCCCCTGGGCACAGTCCTGGGCACACTGGGCCCTCATATTTATGAAGATGATGATTTTTAGTCTTTTCCTCTTTTATACTGTTTTGTTTTGTTTTCTGATGTTTTTATCTGTAAATTAATAATAATAATAATGATGCTTGGTTTATTAAATCTCTGTGCTCTGGGGGCTGTGTGTGGTGCTCTCTCGAGGTGGTGGGGCTCGGGATGGGGCAGAGACCCTCGGAGTGCCTGCGGCTCAGCAGGGGCTGACGGCGCTGAGTGGCTGGGTGCCCATGGGAGTGATGGGTGCCATGCCACTGCGTGCCAGCGCGGGACCCGGTAGGCACGGCAGGGCTGGCGGTTGAACTGGCAGGTCCTGGCAGAGCCCTGGCTGTCGGGATTCCCCTCTGTGCCGTAGCCAACACCGTGCCGACCGCGCAGCCTCCTCGCCCCGCTCTGGCAAAACACCGCCGAACTTGGCCGAGTCCTGGCTCCCCTGGGCTTGTGAGATGGGGATGGCGATAGCAGAGACCTCCCAGGTGGGCGAGGATGAAAGTGGGTGCAGGGTGCACTTTGAAGATTAAAAGCGCCCGTTCTTTCTCCCCCGATGGCCTCATGTGGCCCCCCAGCACCAGTGAGCTCCCCCAGCTCCTCACGATGCTGCTGTAGCCCATGCGGGCAGGTGGCTGCTGGGGAAGGTGGCACTAAAGACACTGGTACCTGCATCCAGGGGACCCCTCCTGGACACTGGTCCTGCTGCTGCCTCCCTCCAGCTCTGGCTGTGGTGGTGGGGTCATGGCACAAAAGGCTCCACACATGCCAGGAGCGAGTTGGGCACCACTTGGCAAATGCCATGTGCACGGTGGCGGTGATGGGCTGGTGGCAAAGTCCAGCTGCCCACCCCAGGGCTGCAGTTTTCATTTTGAAAGGACCAAAGTTGCCACCACCCCGTCCAACCTCAGCTTCCCCTCAACTCAGCCCTGGCTTGGCAGCACTGGGGCTCCCCTTGACAGGGCCTTCCATCCAGCACTTGGGGTCCCCAAAAACAGCCTCATGGGGATGGAAGGTTTCCCTTCTGCACCCTGCACGTCTGCCCAGAGCCACTGCCTGGGGTGCAGGATCTGACCAGCTCCCACTGGGCTACAGGCAGATCTGGCTGCCCAAGGTGTGGCAGGCAGGACATGGTGGGCAGGAGGGGGTGGGCAGGACATGGTGGGTAGGACACAGTGGGCAGGATGTGGCAGGCAGGACACAGGGACAGCATCTGGCCCATGAGTCAGGGTGACAAAACTGGACTGGGAGGAAACACACACCCAAGGGATCCTTAATGAGGGCCTGTGGGGTGCTGGGTGCCTCCTTGAGGAGTCAGAAACCAGGGGCTGTCGGGGACCCTGAGCACCTGCTCAGGGACCCGCTTTGCCTGGGGGAAGGGGATCCCTGCGGCAGCCGCCCCACTGCACTGCCGGATTCCTCAGCCCGGCGTGGCCGGGGCTTGGTCTAAATTTGCTGCTATTGCCAAGGAGAGGGGGGGAGCCTCCAGCCCCCCTGCCGGGCATGGGCTGAGCAGCCGGCGTGTCCCTTGGCGTGGGCATGATGGCCTGGGACATGTGTAGCTGGGGTCGGCATGGCTGGGCTGTGCCTGTGTGGCTGTCCAAAGCCCTGCGTGTGCGTTATCACATGCATGTGTGTGCAAACGTGTCTGCGTGTCCGTGTGCCTGCATGCTCATGTGTACACGTTTATGTGCACGTGTATCTCCGTGTGCAGGCAGGTGCACGGACACAAGGAGCTGTGTCCCCGTGGCAGGACTCCCCATCTCTCTGCACCCGCTGGCACAGTGTGGTGAGGTGACACGTGTCCCCCTGAGAATGACCCCCGGGAATGCCCCCCCTTTTGCGTGTCCCTGCCGGGGACAGGCCCTGGCGCTCCCTCTCCCTTTCCCTGGCAGCTGCCTCTCGGTGGCTCCGGTTTCTGTTTGGAGCTGCAGCTGAGCCCGTCGGTTCTCTCAAGGGAGGAGGGACGCGCAGGGAGGGTGCCCATCGCCCTCGCTCCTCCATGCCCATGGGTGCCCCGTGTGCAGGCAGCAGCTGCAGGCATGGAACAGAGAGAAAACCAGCAGCACCCCAGTCTGGGGAGACAGGCCCAGTAGCCCGGGGTGGGGGCCACCCACCCACCTGGCCCAGGGCCCCCGGCCCAGGTGCAGCCGTGCCGTGCCAGCTGCCGGCAGGGCGCAGGGTGCCGGGGGGTGCCAGGGGTGCTGGAAGGTGCTGGGGGGTGCTGGGGCGGTTGCTCCCTGCAGTGCTGCTTGCTGGGAGCAGGACAAGGCTCCTGGGCAGCCCCCCCAGCCTGTGTTTTCCATTTTTTAATTATGATGAGCATCTTCTGGAAGTGCCAACTACGTCACGCGCTTTAATCAGGGTTAATTAGCAAGTGCCTCAGGACAGCATTGTGGGCAGGGCGGCAGGAGCCTCCTTGCTGCTGCACATGCAGCCAGTGCCAGCACCCTGCCAGTGGGTGCCACTGTCCCCACGGAGGAGACAATGTGTCCCTGCGCCCCTTGCCCCGCCCTGGGGTACCGGCCACATCGCGACATCCCCCTGTGCTTCTGCTCCTTGGCGCCGTGGGGCCTCTGCTGTCACCCACCCGCTGCCCAGGGAGAGAGGGACCAGTTCTGGGGAGGAATGTACTAAGGTGCCTGGGTGTCACAGAGGCAGTGGGTCCCTGGCAGCTGCCACCACTGCTATTCGTCCCCAGGGCTTGGGTACCAGTGGGATAGGTGACATGTAGACCCACTGGGGCACTCAGAGGTGAGGGTGCTGCAGGGAGCTGCCACCCGGCTGTGAGGCATCTCTGGTGGCAACAGGGCCAAGGAGGATGGGGCCAGGGGGTCCAGGGACACCTGAAGAATGGTGACTGGGTGTCACCAAGCTCTGCCCTCCCACAGGCTCACCCATGCACAGAGCTGCTCAGGGTGTCCTGGGATGCCCAGGGTCCATCTGTCCTGTCAGGACAGTGACCCCCTGCCTGGTCCCACCTGACAATGCTTGGAAAATAAATATCTCTGTATACAAAAAATAAAAGTGCCTCCAGCCCAAACTGCAGCAGTTTGGGAGGGGCAACTGGGGGTCCCACTGCTGCCAGCTGGACCCCAGCTTCTCTGTGCCCTGCTCTTCCCAGGGTGCTCCCAAAAGCACCCTCAGCGTGGTTTGCCATCTCAAGGCAACCCCCTCCTGCACCTTCGTCTCCTCCCTCCCCTGGCCCAGCTCAGACCCTGACTAAAAGCTGCTCCCCGGATCCCCCCCCCCCCCCCCCCCCCCCCCCCCCACCCCCCCCCCCCCCCCCCCCCCACCCCCCCCC
>JANIJG010021244.1:0-45698 GCA_024611175.1 Megaceryle torquata
TGCAGGGGAGGTTGGCCGGGGCTCTGAGCACCCTGCTCTGGTTGCAGATGGCCCTGCTCCCTGCAGGGGGTTGGACCCGATGAGCTTGACAGGGCCCTTCCCACCCAAACCAGTCTGTGATGTGATGATTCCCACTTGCAAGTAAAATCTGTCATGGAAATTGTGTTGCTGCTGCCCCTCCTCAGAGCCTTTGGGGACATTTTAGTGCCATTTTACCTCTCCTTGCTTCCCCTGAGCAGCCCCTGGCTCAGGAGGAGGTTTCCTCTGTGCTCCCTGAGCCGTGTGCTGGTTTCTGAACACCTCAGCTCCCTCTGCTCCCCTGGCAGGTGATGAAGCTGCGGAAGCTGGCCCAGCAGGTCGCTAACTGCCGGCAGTGTCTCGAGCGCTCCACGGTCCTCATCAACCAGGCCGAGCACATCCTGAAGGAGAACGACCACGCGCGGTTCCTGCAGACGGCCAGGAACGTGGCTGAGAGGTGGGCTGGCACAGGCGGCTCGGGCCCCGGGGGGTGTGGCTGCACTTGACCCCCGGTCACAGGGACACCCCCTCCTCCCCTTTGCAGTCTCCAGCGTGTTCCCCTCAAATAAACCCCAGGGCTGGGGGTGTCACCGATTCCTGTCCCTCACAGGACAGGTCCTAATGAAGCTGAACATCTCCTCTGGGAGCAAACACCATTCTGGGGGGGGACGACAACGGTGGAAATGCTGATCCAAAGGGAGCTTGGGGGGGCAGTCAGGGCTGGGACCCCCAAGGATGGAGCTTCCCCCATTTCTCTGGGGACCTGTCCCCAGGCCAGGCCACCCTCCTGGGGCAGGAGCAGGGGTTAGTTAGGGCAGGCTGGCTTCCCAGCGTGTGATGTCACCACGAGGCTGTTTGCACCCTTTTAATTCCCCCCTCACCGCTGCCGGGTGTCTGGAGCTGCTTTTGCACCCCGATGCGTATTGATGGTGTCTTCTTTTCTTTCAGGGTCGCCATGGCAACCGCATCCTCTCAAGTTCTGATACCAGATATCAATTTTAATGATGCCTTTGAAAACTTTGCTTTAGATTTTTCCAGAGAGAAGAAGCTGCTGGAGGGGCTGGATTATCTAACGGGTGAGTGCACGGCCATGCTCCCCATCCTGCACAGCCCCCTCCCCTGCGCCCCGACGAGGGCTGGTGGGTCAGAAACGCTGGTCCCCATGACCTGAGGAGGAGGCTGACGCCCATAAGGATCTGAGGGGGCAGGTTACAAGGAGGGAACAGTGAGCTAACCAATTACTGCGTTCATGGTTGAGCATTTCCCTTTTGCTGCCCCTTTTTGTGGGTCTTTTGGTGCCAAATTATGAAGCCTTGTGGGCAGAGCCCTTGCTGGGCTCTTGTTGCTGCCTTGACGCCTGTAGCACAGGCTTGGCACAGGTCGGGCCTGACAGCGGCAGCAGCAAAACCCCCTTGTCCCGGCACGGCTGGGACACGCTGACCCCTCGTGTTTTGTTATCACACTGAAAGTGCGTGTGGGAAACGTGACAGGCAGAATGAGACAAGTTGTTTGTGTTGAGAGACTCCGCTCTGCACCCCAGCCCATCTCCATCCTTAAGGGAGCAAAGAAGCTGTAGGGGGATGGAGAAAAAAAGCAGAAACTTACTGAAATACGTTACTGGTGATCTCCCGCAGCGCCGAACCCGCCGTCCGTCCGAGAGGAGCTTTGCACGGCCTCCCACGACACGATCACTGTCCACTGGATCTCGGAGGACGAGTTCAGCGTCAGCTCCTACGAGCTGCAGTACACCATCTTCACCGGCCAGGCCAACTTCATCAGTAAGTCCCTGCGCGCGGCTCGCCTCGCGCGACCGGGGTCCGGTGCGGGAAGACAGAGGTTCTTGGGGAGAACCAGCCAGTTGAAAGGCTGGGAACAAGGGAGGAAACCACCCAGGGCTGTAACCGAAGTGATGGAGGACCCCCCGTGGTGGGGTTCCATAGCTGAATTGTTGTGCTTGGTGTCTTGCAAACTTGCAAAGTGCTTGCAGACGCTTGGTGTCTGCAGCCTCTGGCTCGGTGAAGGATTTGGTCGATTACAGGGTCTCGTCCAGAGCTGGACATCTCGCACCGTGCCCAGCTGTCTGTAGAGGCTCAGAGAAATAAGAGCAGTTCAGCCACAAAGCCAAGGGCTCTTTTCAGCTGCAACAGCAGCCGCTTACTCCTTTGGGTGCCTGGTGGGTCCTCGAGGTGTCAGAATACCTCCCAGTTGTAATTCCTTGTAACACTGCCCTTCCCCTGAAATGGGAGGGGGTTGGCGTTCTGGAGGAGAGTGAATGTGTGGATTGGGTTACAAGAGAGAGTCCAGGGAAGATGCTTGTTTCACATGAGAAAAAAATACAGGTGTCGTAACGGAATAACCAAAACACAGTGTCCATCTTGTCCGTCCCGAGGTCGTGCGTCGGAAGAGCACAGCATGGCTCATGCAAGGAAGTTCTGTTCCTGGTTGTCTGCTTAACTGTTGTAGAAGTGCTGACAAAATGCTTCAGAGCAGATGCTCCGCTGTCGGCCGATCTCGGGAGGGGTCAGGAGGACGCGGTGCTGGGGCTGCGGTGTCGTGGCACGGGAAGGCTGTTGAGTGCACTTTGAAATATGCAGGAAGCTGCCAGAGAAACGTACTGCTTGTGACTTTCCAAGCTGATGAAACGTGCTTCCCCAGGCACTGCCCTCATTTTGGAGCACACAATGGTTTATTTCCTCTTGGTCAGAGGTTAGCTGTGGGTGTGACAGCAGCTAGATGTACCCTGCTCAGCCCTTCTCTTCTCCCACAGCCACTGCGTGTGGTCCCCAGCATTTTGCTCTCCTCTGAAAGCCAGGGACAGCTCAGCAACCTCTTTGGCTCCATTTTTAGATGGCCACCAGCCTCCATCTGCCCTGCACCTGCCAGCTGAGGAAGACACGTGGAGCATGCTGGTGTGACCGACTTGTTTAGGAGGGGAAGGACCTGAAGGTCCTTGCACCAACTCTGTGTGGTCTGGTCTTAGAGCTCAGTCAGGCCATTCAGGGCTTAATTCTTGAGTGCTGACCATCTCCAAGGATGGAGAGTCCCCAGCTCTTGAGGTCCTGCTCCAGTGCTTCCCCACCCTCATCTAGAAGATTTTTTTTGCTGATCTAACCAGGCTTTTCCCCCACTACAACTTGTGCCCTTGCCCTGGGGCAGTGGTGGGGCCCCTCAGGGAGGGGTCTGCCTCCCACCTCTCCCCATACACCGCTTTGGGCACATGGCTTGAACTCCAGTCCATCAAGGGGCTTGGGAAGTAGTCACCGGGGGCTGTGGGGGCTTGGCATGGGCGTTAGGAAGGTGAGGACCATGGAAACCACAGGGTGATCAACTCAGGGGCAGTTCTGGAGGAAAGCCCCGAGGGACTCCCGTCAGGAGTAGCTCTTCATAGGAGCAAAGAAAACATCAGTTAATGTCTCAGAGGAGAAAATTAATAATATATCATCACTTGAAATAACCCAGCCAGGTCTGGGCGGTGAGAGTGTTTGAGTCCCAGCTGAACTCGTGAGTGAGGAGACGCTGGGCACACTGCACAAGGGCTCACCGGGCAGGCAGAGCAGAGCAGAGGAGGCTTCCCAGGGAAGGAAATACCTTCTCAAAGAGCACACAGTTGGCTGGTGGAAACCGTCCCCTTTGCACTCTCTGTAAAGCCAAGAGCTTGGCAGGAGTTGGACGTTTTTATGGATGACAAAAGCTGCGATAAAAAGGATTTTTTTTAAACTTTGGCAAGGATAGAAGCCTGCAGTCTTCAAGGCCAACCCCTTCTTGGTTGTTTTGGGAAAGAAACCTGCTTGGGAGGCCAAATCATTCTCAGGCTGTTGTCTCTCAGCCACCTCTCCATTCTGATGAAGGATCCAAAGCTGGTCCATGTCTGCAGGGAGGTAACACCTTCTGGAGCTTGGATGAAAGCTGCATGCAGAATGCAATCCGTATCACATCTGGTTTATTTTCTACTTCAAATAGCATTGCTCTGCTCCCCTAGGCCATTGCCACCGAGGTTTTAAACCAAATCCAGGCTGACAATGACTGCAACCTGCCCTTGTCCTCCGGCTGTGTGAGCCGCTGCGGATAAATAAACACACCAGTGGATGCCTTAAAAAAGAGGAGGTGTGGAGCGTTTTCCAGCCGCGCACACACGTGCCGGCGACAGGAGGCTGGAAACCCTCCTCCAGTCACCCTGGCTCCACAGCTCGCTCCCCACGCATCATCTTGCCCTCCGCCTCCAGACCCATGGGATCTGAGAAGCCTCCAGCTGCTGCTTCTGAGCTTCCTCCTTCTTCTTCTTGTGGTGCAAAGCCACAGTCCTGTGCTGTAACAGTTGCCCCAGAGCCAGGACAGAAACGAGAGAGGATGATGAGGGGCATCACCTTCTCCTGGGCACCGGCAGCTGCCTGGGCCCTCTGCCCTGGTTGGGAAGGTGCCACCGTCTGAATCCCTTTCTCTGCACCCCTTGCCCATTACTTCCCACGGTGCATCTTGAGATGCCAGCGCCTCACCCCTGGCTTTGCCTGACCCAGTGTTGCCTTCAAGTGATAATAAAAGCAGCTCCTGGAGCTGCTGGGGCTCCTCATCCATGGACATTTCCTGCAGGTGCTCTTAACGCTCAGTTAAATCAGCCCGAGGGACACATGGTCAGTGAGCTCCACGTTAGCAGCACATGATCTTTGTTTTCTCTCCTTTCCTGTGAATAAGCCTTCCCCTCCCTGTCCTGTACCTCAGGTCTCTACAACTCCATGGACAGCTGGATGATCGTCCCCAACATCAAGCAGAACCACTACACTGTCCACGGGCTGCAGAGTGGCACCCGCTACATCTTCCTCGTCAAGGCCATCAACCAGGCGGGCAGCCGGAACAGTGAACCTGCCCGGCTCAAGACCAACAGTACGTGCCGGGCGCTCGTCCTCCCTGGGGGGTGGTGGGAGAGCAGCTCCACCGGCGCTAGGGTCCAGAGAGGCTCGGCTGAGCCGCTCGTGGCGAGCCCACTGCTGCTGGCAGGGCGATGGACACCCCCAGGTTATTTAAAATATTGACTGTGCCCATCTCACTCGGTGTCCTGGCTCCTTCCCTGCCTCGAGGGACGGTCTTCTGCCACGCCACGCAGTGCCTGGAGCTCCCAGCAGCGCCCTTCCCTACAGGTCCCTAGGGCAACTGGAATCTGAGGCAATCATGAAGGTCTGTCCACTTGATTACTTCACATCACTGGGCTTTTGGGGAGTCCCAGGGCAATCCCGCGCCGGCGCGTGGCTTTGCTCGCAGAGGGTTGTGGTTTTGGGGAGCTGGAAAAGTGTCTGTGTGGTTGCGGATGGGGCTTTGGAGCCACGCGCAAAGTGGGAAGCAGGTTGCGCTTCACATCGGCCCAGGGGCAGCCGTGGAGGGTTAGGTATGGTTAGGGAAATCAGGGTGAGATTTGATGAAAGATGCGAGGGCAGCAGAACTGGACCCATCCCAGGGTGTGTGGTGGGAGCAGGGGAGCCTTTTCCCACCAAAGGGCAGCGATGGTGGTGGGGCCGCTGGGGACATCACAGGAGAGGTGGCGCAAAAATAACTCCAGAAGTCTCTCCAGACCTCTGCTGGCAGCCGCCTGCTCAGTGCCCGCATCCCTCGCGTCCACGGAGCTGTCCCCGCCCAGCCCCGTCCAGCACAGCCCTCCCTGGTGCTTCCTTCCCTGGTGTTGTGATCAGTGCTGACGAGGCTCGGGATGATTTATGTCCCTGCCGCATCATCTCCTTTGCGCGACCGTAAACCAAAGGAAGTGAAACCAAAGGCAGTGGTGGGGCTGGGGGGGGGCTGCTGAGAAGCGAATGCCAGTCCAGTTCAGCTTACTAAGAATGTACCCCTCCCGTGGCTGCTGGTTTTAAGTGGTCCCCATGCTCTGAAGGGCTCTTGCCCTGGAAATAAGGGATGGGCGGCTTGAGGAGCCATGGCAGGGGGGAGCGAGGGCGGTTTGCTTTGGCAGCATCCCCGGGGAACAGGCTGCTCCTCGGGTTTCTAACCGAGTGCCCGTCATCAGAGACACTGTCAAGCTGCCGGGGGTCATCTTCGGAGACAAGCTCGATTCAGCAGATTAAATAAAAGCCCAGTCAGGGTTTTAGGCTCCCCTCACTGCAGGGATGTGTCTGCAGCAGCTCCCTGCACGTTTGAAGTCTTAAGGAAGCCTCTCCTGAGTCGCTGCAGGAGTTCCTGTGCATGGCGGTCAATCTGCATGTGCCAGGAGCTCTTGCCACGGGACCCAGGGACAGATCCCAGTGCCTGGGTGATGGAGAGAGAGGCACACGGCGTTCGTGGGCGCCCACCCCCTCACTGCCAGCTCAGCCTTTGTCTGAAGCCCATCAAAAGCATGTTGGAAAGTTCTGAATGTTTGATTTAGCAGTGTAATCATATATATTTATATATCTCCCTGGTGTCCAAGGACCCCGTTGGGGTGTTGGCTGCTCATCGTCAGGGGTGGTTCCAGGGAAGGCACCAGCAACCCCCAGCCCATCCTCGCCGGCCTCTGTTTGCCGTTCGGTAGCACCAGGGCCAACCCTTTCCGAGTGGGCGATGAGGAGACAGCCCACGCTTGTCAGCCGCTGTAACCGCGGCGGGAATGTCAGCAGCTTGGCGGGGAAAAGGGCCAATTAGCGTATTTCACAGCCCTCTTTCTGCTCCTGAAGTGATGTTTGGAAAGGTTCCCTCATCGCCAGAAGGTCGGTGTCAGGACGCGCATTGATTTCCACAGCGCCAGTGCTGTCAGTGCTGCCGCTAAATCTGCTCGAACAGAAGAGCCTGGGAGAGTTGCTTTGGTTTAGTAGCAGGGAGAAACCTCCCTTTGCTGAATCTGAGCCTGACTTATTTATTAGCAAGTGCCCAAAAGTGGATGGAAGTGCCAGAATACAGGGACAGCCCCAGGTCTGGTAGTAAATAAAGTGCAGGGAAGGTGTTTTTTACAGTCGTTGTGTTGACCATTGCAGACTGGTCTGAGTCTCACATTTCCATCTCTTCCTGATGTACGTATCCCTTGGTGAGCCCTCCTGGGTGGTACAGGGTGGCCCCCATCCCCACCCCATCTCAAACAGCAGTGGGATCTCAGCCAGAGGGGTGGGTTTGCTGCAGCACAGGTGTGGTGCCTGAGCGATGGTCCCTGAGGTCTCTGTGACAGCAGGATCGTGTTAGTGCAGATGTTTTCCGAGGAGCCCGCTGATCCCTCAGCCAGCTGCCCGGCAGGAGTCTGCTGGAAGGTTCATGTGTTTGGATGGATTTACTGCTTTCCTGCGTCTTGACAACTCAACATCACAGCCCTGCAGCTTTGCTCCTCGAGGTGGTGTCTGGTGGGAGGACAGTAATTGCCAAGCTGTCCTGTCCTGTCCCAGGGCCACCTTCAGCTTGCTTGATTCTGGCTGTGGGGCAGCTGGCTGAGGACTACCGACCAGGGCGGTGATCCAGCTGCAGGTCGCAGGTCCACCAGGTTTTGTACGCAGATGCTTCTGCTTAGGAGGCGCCGGTGGCATCTGAAATGCTGGTCAGAGCAGGGACACTGCAGTTGTGGGCAGAGAGGAAGAGTAGGGTGCTCAGGACTGCAGTGCCATGGGGCACAGGCCAGGCTGGTGCTGCTCCAGCCGTACCCCCGCACTGACCACCCCATGGAGCAGGCTTGTGCTCCTCACCCGCTCAGCTGGATGTTGGAGGTTGTCTCTTGCTTCTGGGGGATCTCGGTGCAGTTGTTTCTGTAGCTCTTATGTAAACTGAGGCGCAGCCTGGTCTTGGCTGTCCCCCTGGGTGGCTGTGTTGACACGCTGGAGCTGGCACGGAGACCGGGACCTGCTGAGCTTCACCATAATTGATTCCTTCCATGAAACATCAAGAAAAAAAATTCTGACAGTGTTGCTGCACCGTGAGCAGCTCTTGTCTTGCAGACAAACTACTGCTAAGGCAGATAAAAAACTAAATATTCTTATCTGCACCCTGGGTGAGCGAGCCCCCAAACGTTGCGGGGAAGGGAAGGGTAATTAAGCTGATAAACCACGTGGAAGATGCAGCTTGCGGCTGCCCCAGCCCTGGAGCCGGGGCTCAGTCTGTGAGATAAAGGTTATCTGAGTGCCCGGCCCAGGATGTGTCTGTTAGTGAGAAACCTGACCGTGAAATCCATGTTGTTTCCCGGTGCTGGGGTGGTGTTTTGGGAAGGGGTCAAACAGGAGCAGGCAACTGGCTGGGTTCCCCAAAACACCCTCTGTGCCGAGGGAGATGCTGCAGCCCAGCCTGGATGCCTCATGACTCCCACCCTGCCCATCCCAGTGCCCTGCCTGCAGATATTCTGCGAGCCCTCGGGCCAGGATGTGCCAGCACAAACCAGCAGTGAGGGCTGGACTCCAGTTGTTCGTGCTGACCTTAAGAAGGGGTTGTCTTTGTGGAACGGTCTGTGACTGTCTCTTGTCTGACAGAGATGAGGTTTTTTTTATACCTCACTTCCTCAGAGCCTGTCTCTTTGCATTACTACCGGAAAAAGATGGCTACAGAGATATTAAAATAGCTGGAGGAAAGGAGGGGTTGGGTCACGGGTCATTCCCCGTTTGCAGCTTTACTTTCAGGCTTCTCAACTCAATTATTCAGCAAATTGGGCTCTGAGGAAAATCAACACGAGCGACCGTCAGGTACCAGAGTGCAGTGTGGCTGAGCTCCGCTACGGGATCGCGCTGGAAGGCTCTCCAGCCTCGCCGTGGCTAAGGGTTTGGCTGCATGGCATCCATCGCTGGAGCCTTCCAGAGCAGGCTGCAGTCCTTGCTGCCAGGTGCCCAGAAGAGCCGGTGCTCGTGGGCACGAGGGAGGGTGGATGTTCCCGCGCCTTGCGATCGCAGGTTTTTGTCAATGCGAGGACAGCCAGTGTGCGTCGGTTAGGAAACAGTTTGGCTTTCTGCGAGCTGGTAACGTGACAAAGGAACTGCAGTCGGGTTTCAAGCCAGTGTTGGAGATCTGCAAACCCCATCAGACTCCCTTGTGTTAATTGCAGAGGAAGCCCTGGGCTGTGCACTCCCTTCCAGCTGCCGCTGAGCACAGGCTGGACTCGACGCCTTTGATCTGCTTCCACCGCCACGTGCACAGCCCGCGCTGTCTTCTCCCAGTGGAGAGACCTTGCTGGGCAGCTGAGGAGCACTGAAGAACCGCAGGCGTGCTTCCCGGGGTGTTGGCCCGTGCACAGCGGGGAGCAGTCTGCATTGGGCACTGGGGGACTCGGGGACGCGCTCGGTGCTGCAGTGCGGCTTCTGGGGTGCAGCGTTGTTACACCAGCACATCGGGGGCTGTTCTCCCCTCCCTCTGCTCACGCAGCTCTCACTAGTGCTGGCAGAGTCTGGATCTGTTCAGGAATCCAGGCTACGTGCCCTGCCTGCATTCAGTTTGCAGGACGTCCTGATGGCACCTTCATCTCCTGAGAACGTCCTCCTGTTGCTGCCACATTTTCCATCAGTAACAGCGGGCAGAAGGGAGTTGCTCTGATGGGGAATGAGGCACTTGAAGCAGGTAATACCCAATAGGGACAACCCAGACATTCCCCAGCCCCTTGTTTAAGGATCCCTGCCAGGACCACAGCCCTGTCTGCCATGCCCAGCCTGGCTGCTCTGAATCCCAGACCTTCCCTGGGGTCAGAAACCTCACTTTGCAGCTCACCTCTCTCCGTGTTTTCAAGTTTCACCTCCTTACCCTCTGGGAAGACATTTCCTGCCAAATTCTGCCTGCACGATGATGGTAACAAACATAAATCCTAATCCATGTGTCTTCTTCTAACAGGTCAGCCTTTTAAGCTGGACCCCAAGATGGCTCACAAAAAGTTGAAGATCTCCAATGATGGGCTGCAGATGGAGAAGGATGAGAGCTCCTTGAAGAAGAGCCACACGCCCGAGAGGTTCAGTGGGACAGGATGCTATGGCGCAGCAGGCAACGTCTTCATCGACAGCGGCTGCCACTACTGGGAGGTGGTGGTGGGATCCTCCACCTGGTAGGCACTGTTGTCTTCCCTCCCTCTCCTAGAGACCCTCGGATTTCCCTGGAGCCTGGGGATGGAGGGAGGGGTGGTTTCCCCAGCCAAGCCTCTTTCAGCCCCGTAAAGCTGTGGCCATGCTGCTTCCACATGCAGGAGTGCCAGCAGCCAGTGGGGCTGGGCTCTGCCTGCGCTGAGGCTGGAGGTGGCTGAGCAAAGCTGCTCCTCTCCCACAGGTACGCCATAGGCGTGGCTTACAAGTCGGCCCCCAAGAACGAGTGGATTGGGAAGAACTCCTCGTCCTGGGTCTTCTCCCGCTGCAATAACAACTTTGTGGTGCGGCACAACAACAAGGAGATGCTGGTGGAGGTCCACCCGCAGATGAAGCGCCTCGGCGTCCTCCTGGATTACGACAACAACGCCCTCTCTTTCTACGACCCAGCCAACTCCCTCCATCTCCACACGTTCGAAGTCTCCTTCATCCTACCGGTGTGTCCGACCTTCACCATCTGGAACAAATCCTTGATGATCCTCTCGGGTCTCCCCGCCCCAGACTTCATAGATTACCCAGAGCAGCAGGAGTGTAACTGCAGGCCCCAGGAGTCCCCGTACGTATCAGGGATGAAAGCCTGTCACTAGGCTGACCTGCCCTGCCCATGCCCCACGGTGGCACCGGTGATGCTGGCGGGTGCCGGCTGCCGTGCCAGAGAGCCATCGGCAGCTGCTGCGCTCCAGCAAGCGAGAGCCTTCCACATACAGCTCCATGTTTTTCTTTGAGGGGAAAGAGAAAGAACCTCTGACAGCGGCTGAAAATAAACTCCCGTTGGCGAGCTCCGCTTGCGTGAGAGTGCAGCTTCTGCAACTCCTTGGCACTGTGTTCTGACCGCTCCCGAAGCGATGGTCACCTGGATGGTTTTGTCTTTCCTTGGGGGCTGGAGAGGCTGGGGCAGGTTTTCAGGTGACCTTCTCAGGCACTGCTGTGGCAGGGGGAGGCCTCGTGCATCCCTGCAAGGTGCAGGGTGGAAGAGGAGGGATTGGTGTTCTGGAGCCCACTGGTAGCTTGTCTTGAGAGCCAGGTGGGACTTGAGCAGTGTTTTCTGGGGAGGACTTTCTGTTTGGCTGAAGTTCAGCAGCTTCTCTGGTGTGGTAGATGATCACAGGGACCCCTTGCACTTGGTGAGCGCTGGCGTTGGTTACCTGGCAGATGGTGGTTGGTGGCAGGTGGTGGTTACGTGGTGGAAGGTCTGTGAGAGCGAAGGCAGCACTGAGGAGGGTGGTCCTGCTGCCTCTCCTGGCCATGTGCTGCTGCTGCTGCTGGACACACTCTTGGTGCTCAGCTGGGTTTGAAGGCTCACAGTGGAGGGCAGCTGAGCATGACCCCCCCCACCTTTGGGAGCTCTTCAGGAGCAAGCCGGGGAGCATCTCACACCCAGCACAGAGGTTTGGCAGATTCTTCTTCCCGACACAGGGTCTGGTTGTGCCCCACATCCTGCAGCTCCTTGTAGACCTCCCTTAGTTTCATATCTGCTGTCCCTGCAGAAAAAAACACATCTTCCTGTGCTGAGCAGATGGTCAAGTCCTGCCCAAAGACCATCTCTGTGCTTTGTGACCCAAAAGTCTCATTTTGTGACCACAGATCTTGGCTCTTGGTTTGTTCTCCACCATGGTGGTGTCAATGTGGAGCTGTTCTGTCTGCTCTGTGGCAAAGGACTGAATCTGTCGCAGGGGCTCCAGCCCATGGTTACTGGGAGCTCTTTGGCTGCCACCAGTGCTCACAGTAACCACAAGCACCAAGTGCTCTGTCCAAGATTCATGTGCTTTAAAGCCAGGAGGAGCTGGACCGGGCACACTGGTCCCTGTGTCGCAGGGAGCAAAGATCCAGCACGGGCACCGTCAGGCAGGGCCCGTGGCACAGTGCGGGGCAGGCAGGGTTGTGGGTGTCCGCAGGGTGCCTGCAGCAGCAGCATGGTGTGGTGGGGATGCCGGGGGAGGCGAGGAGGTCAGGTGGCACAGTGGCCCAAGACATGCTGGTGTTTGAGCTTTGGTCTATGGTGTTGGAAATCCCCTTTTTCTGTCATCTGTCGGGTGTCTCGATGGCATTGTCTGGGGGCCTTCGGGGCTGAGACCTCTCTCCTGGCACTGCCACCTTCTCCTTTCTGATTTTGGACCTTGCTGACTGGGAACTACCTCACAGCTCCGCGCGCGGCGGGTAGGTGGCCAGTTCAGGCGGGGTGACAGCACTTCCAGCCTTGTCCCACAAGGGCTGTGAGAGAGTCTGGTTTAACTCAGCTGGAACCAGTTGACCCTGCTCAAAAGTGGATGCTCCCTGCCAGTGACCTGGCCTGGGGACACTGGACATCACGTGTGGTGGTGGCCACTGTCAGGCGATGCTTTCTCTGGGGAGACTGTGTATGAAAATAGCCTGTTTCCCAGCCCAGCACCTGCCGCTTTACCGGGGTGACATTTTTGGTCACTGGCTGCGGGTGTCACCTGCAGGGCAGGGACCTGCCACCTGCACTTCTGAGCTGAGGGTGATATTCCCCATGGTCCAGGCTGGTTTTGGTCCGGGCTGCTTTCCCGAGGCACTGGCAGGGGCTCAGGCGGGCGGTGCATCTCTCCCGAGTGGTCAGAGCAGTTTTATTGGCTTCTTCAAAGATGTGTTCAAATCCAGGCTGGATGGGGCTCTGAGCAACCTGCTCTAGTGGGAGGTATCCCTGCCCGTGGCAGGGGGGTTGGAACTGGATGGTGGTTAAGGTCCATTCTGACCCAAACCAGTCTGTGATTCGATGATTCTTCTGGCCACACGCGCAAGAGCGCCGGGTGGGGATGCAGCAGGGTCACGTCTGCCCTTCCCCACAGCTCAGCACACAAACACGATTAATTTTCTGAGGATAAAGTTGCCGTTCTCAGTTGGATGTTGTTTTCAAAGCCACATGGGGCTGTCGTGAAAGTCATTTCCCCGCGTGCCAGTTCCATCGGGGCTGCTCCTGATGTGTCAGCCTCAAACGAATGCCTGATCACTGGAGATGGATTTCAGCATTTGCAATCTGGGTGCCCAGCTTTCCACTGGCACCGGCACCGCTTTGACTGGCTTATTGCTGGAGGACTCAGCGCACCCACTAACTCAGAGCACACGAGCCATTAATGTGACGTTTGCACCTGATGAAATTGCACTAATTGCGGCGGAACCCCCCGCACACGTCTCGTACCGGGGCCAGGCGGGAGGACGCAGCCGGGAGCTCACGTGGCTGTGTCCCCAGGGGAGCCCCGCACCCTGAGCAGGCGGTCTGGGGATGGGGGCCCTTTCTGAGGCACCTGCATTTTCCTCCCCTGCTTTTGGCAAAGCAGCACCCAGCTGCCTGTTGGCAGGAGGCAGGAGAAGCAGCCCTCTCCCCGTTCCCTGCTGGGTCAGTGATGCTCCCCTGTGCCCCCCGCCCTGGCGCATGGGGACACAGCAGCAGCTCCAGCCACTCTGAGCCCTGAGCTCTGGGTTCTTGATGGACACGTTTCCCACGGCCCCTACAGGAGGGCAGGACACGGGTGGAGGGTCGGGGGGGTCCGGGGCTCCCCACGGGGCCGAGTGCTGCTGCTGGCTCCTCTGCTCCGGGTGACCCTGTTGTACAGTCTTGGGATGTGGTGAGCTCCTGGTTTCCGCGCGACCCGTCAGACTCTCCTCTTCCACATCTAATGTGCCCGGTTTGGTTCTGGTTTGGGGGAGGGATGTTCTTCCTGGTATGTTTTTTCCCTTTTTTGTTGGGTTGGTTTTGTTTTGTTTTGGTTTTTTTTGCAACTTTTTGTTAATGTGTATATATATATATAAAATATAATATAATATAATATATATATGTTACTGGACATGTCTGTGTGTGGCGGAGATTGCGCGATGTGTGACAGCGCTGATGCTGGGATCTCTGTCGACCATGGTTGGTGTTCTCCAGACCTCTGACAGAATGCAGACTGTGACCCTGAGGGCCGCAGACTCATGGGTGTAGTGATAAATCAGCAACCCAAGAGAAAGGGCCTTTAATTGATCTAACCCAGGGTGAGGATGAGGAGCTAGCTCAGCAGGAGGTGGTGGGAGGATTTGCCCACCCCAGGGATGATGCCGCATGTCATGGTTGCTCAGGAGACCTCAAACTCCTGGCTGTGCACCCAGGTACCATCCAACCGCAGCGCTTCTTGTCCTGGGCTGCAGCCCACCCTGGAGAGCCTGTGGGGGTGGCAGGTCACACGGGGTGCTGGAGCCCTACCAGAGAAGTCCATACCCTGAAATACTCTGCGTTCTGCTGCCAGCCCCAGGGCATGCCATGCGAAGGTGCTTTGTCCAGGTCATCAGGGCACCAAGTGCTCCAGCATTCCCTTTCCTGAGCCATTAGTGGCCACAGGGACCGCTGGAGATCTCCAAGTGCTGGCCCAGGACCTGCTCACAGCCCCCTGTGCCTCAGGAGCTGTGGGAGGGCAGGGATGGGGACTGGCCCCGTCCTTCACAGTGGGCCTGGGCTGGGCTCATGGCTGTGATGTCTCTGCCCTCCACAGAGAAGCCCCTGCCTCAGCACCGTGTCATCAGGGTCTTCCCTGGACCCCGGGTGGGCTGGGACCCCTGCCTTGCCCCATCCTGTCCTGGCTGAGACAAAGCTGGACCTTGTGCAGGGGCTCTGCGGGCTGAGACTGGGGCTACTGGGCAGAAATCTGCCCCATTGCCTGGAGAAGAGGCATCGTCAGAGAGTGGGGAGCCCAGGACCTGCCCCACCGAGAGGAGATGGAGACGCGCAAGCCCATGGGAGACAGAGCCCATCTTTGTGAGTGTAAGTGCCTGAAATATTTATTAAGTGGAAAACATATGGTACAAGCCAACACTGTAGAATTAAATATTTCTTACTTTATTCCTTTGCTCTGGGGTTTTTCCCATTAAACATTAACCACCAACACATGGAACCTGCCCTCGAGATCGAGTAGCTGCTTTCATTATGGGACAAATCTGTGGCGTTTGCATTATCTCGGGCAGCTGCTCCTGCTGCGTGGGGCTGCTGACAAACGACCGCAACGAGCCGCTCGCTGGGGCCCGAAGCAAATGCTCCTGCATCGTCCAGGCAGCACTATCAGCACGATGACAGCCCCACTGATCCAGAGCCACGCATCAGGCTCTTGCTGCAGCTCCAAGGGGTCACAGCCTGTGCTTCCAGACCTTCCCTGGCATTCCCTGCCCCAGGGCCAGGCACCCCCAGACCATCTGCAGCCTGCCAGGTGGTTGTCCCTATCCCTTCACCAGGCTCCACTCCAGATGGCCTCCAATAAGTTCAGGGTTTGGGCAAAGGGCTCCTGGTTTGCTTCCTTCGTCAGGCACAATCACAACTCTGAAGCGTTGGAAGGGAGAAGTTCTTCAAGCTGTGACCCGTTCATGGACAGCACAGGGGCTGAGAGCTTCCAGAGGGCACCTGCAGCCGAGGAAGGCCAGGGACTGTGGCCGTGCTCTAGGACACGCTGCTCCTTCGTGCTGCGATCAATGAGTAACTGCTGATCGGGATCACGAGAGGCCCTCGGCAGCCTCCGAGGCTGCTCGGAGCTGAGCTTCGTTAGCCCGATGCTGAACCCGCCTCTCTAGAATGAACCACCCAACCAACGCATGGTGCCGGTGGGACGAGGAGAGCAGGGGCACAGCAGCACAGGAGGCTCCCTCTTGGGGGGGTTGCGCTGGGTGGCTGGGCCCTGAGCCCACGTCGTGCCCGGGACGGGGAACAGGAGAGGCCTGGGGGGGAGCCCAGAGGGAGAAGGGATGGTAACAGGTCAGCCTGTACTGAGGTGGCTGCCCTGGACACAAACTTGGCAGTGACTCCTCTCGTGTCCTCTGGCTGTGCCCAGAGCCTCTGGAGGGCAGCTGTCATCACCAGGGGTCCCTCCTTTCTCCTGCTTTACCCTCCAGCCTGTAGCCCAGGGCAATCCCAGGATGAGCCTGGCACAGGCTGCTCCTTTCAGCCCCCTTAGCAAGCTGGGCATGGTCCGGGGCTCTCTAAGCCAAAGAAAGCTTTACCCCATAAAAGGATGTAACTGCTGGTTGTCCTTATTTCTATGAAGCAGCTGGTGCTAGCCAGGGAGCAGCAAGGAGCATTTTCCCCTTTCTTCTTGCTTTATTTGTTGCATTTCTCCATTCACCTCTGGTTTCTAGGAAACAATAGCTCCTGTTGATGGGCACCTGTGAAAGTCAATTTAAACCCATTACTGACCCGGCGGGTCGCTTCGTAGAAAGGAAAAGACTTCCCCGAGAAGATGAAATGAGCTTTGCTGCTGCTTTCCAGGAACGTGCTTTAAAACACAGGAGGCTTCAATGTCATGAGCGTCACAAATCAAACTGGAGATTGCTTCCTCACGTCAGCTGGGAGGGGAGAAATCAGCCGGCAACCGGTGAGCATAAGGAAGGCGGCTGCGGTCGCGTGTTTGGAGGTGCTGGGCAGGTCGCTCTCACCGTGGCAGTGCTCAGGGTGCCCGGGCTGGGGACTCATCTTGAGACCCCAGAGCCTGGGACTTTGTGGGATGCAGGAGGAGGATGGTTTCTAAGGTGGGTTTGGGAGGGATAGTGACATATTTCGGGGGGGGCTGAGGGGAAGGTTGATGTTGGCTTTTTTTTTTTATTTCCTCAAGTTCATGACACAGGAAATTTGAAAAAGGTTCCTTGCCAAAGCTCAAAAATCCCAGTGACTTCATGGGAGCCCCGGGGCTTCAGCCCTTCTCTGGGAAGCTGAAAAGCAGAGAGACAGGATAAATTGCTATTTTTATACAGCAAGTGACATCAAGAGGCTGCCTCATCTGTTCCTGTCTACTAACAACAATGGCTTGTGCTGAGATGTGATAATCCGAGTGAGGAATACAAAGCTGCAGTCCCTCCGTCCATGAATGAAAATCCCTTTAACCGGTGAATTCACTTCAGGTTAAAAAAAAAAAAAAACAAAACCAAAAATACCAACCAAGTACAAACAGCTTCATAAATGGACAGAACAGAAAATTACACCCCTGAGCTGTTCACAGACTGCATGGGGTAAATGATTTATAGTGTCTGTGCTACATGGTCTGAACTGGGCCCAAATTAGTCCTCCTTAGTAGAACTCTAATTGAGATTTTAAATACTCCTCTGAAGTATCAGCCCCTAAAATTGAGTGCTCTTGATCATTAGACACATCAAAGTGTTGCTTAACAAGCTGCGGATCCGTCTGGCTACAGGATGATGGACAATCCCCAAAATGAGACCAGTAAGCCCGTACTGAAGTATTTCTGAATTTTAAAGGAGGAGATTGAAGGAGTGTTTGGGCAAGAGCACTCCTGCTTCTACAGCCCAGCATCTCAGCCACCACCGGTGGGTACCAGTGTCTGGGCCTGAGGCTGGCACGGGACTGGTGGCGATGCCTCCGTGCAGACCACGCTACAAGGCCTGGCCTCTGCCTGGGAAGAAGATCCCGAGCCCCAGCTGAGCCAACCTAAGGAGCCACGAGGTGACTATTTTCCTCTTGGAGACAAAACGTGAAGCACCAGCCCAAGCGCAGGCAGACGTGGGCTGGGCAGTAGCCACTCGGCAGGACACGCGGGTGGCAGGAGCTGTGTCACAGGAGGGCTGCAGGCAGCTCCTGAGGGGACAGGCAGAGCTGCAGAAACACCTGCAGACCCGCCTGGAGAAAGGCAGCTGGGAAACATCTTCCAGCCCTTCGGTGGCATTTGCAAAGTTAACCTGGCCCCTCTCCTGGGAACGCCACGTCAGGCCCCTCGCAGCATCCCTCCAGCTCCAGAGCTGGTCCGCTCGGTCATGGCAGGAGCAGCACAAAGGCTGTTAAATGGAAACGAGTCCAGTTCTCCATGGCAACGAGCGAGAACTGGGTCAGCTGCAGGAGGCGAGGAGCCAAGCGCTCCCACAAGCTGCCAAAGTAAACACCCAGAAAGGCACACATTGCCACAGGGAATGAGGGGACCCTGAGCCCTGGGTGCCTCAGAGCCATGGGGACGAACCACAGCCCCCATCCAGTGTCACATAGCACAGTGGAGTCCCCAGCTCTGCCCAAGCTCTGGGGGACATCAGCACCCCAGGGCACGGGGAGAAGAGTCCTGGGAAAGCCCAGAGGCACCAGCTCCCGTGGGTGCACCAGCACACCCACAGCTCTGCTCGCCCTGAGGCGCAGCCTGCGAGCACAGGCATCCCTCCGTGGCCACCGTCTTCTGCCTGACTTCTCCACAGCTGTGCCCCAGAAATGCGTCCTTCCTTCTCTTTCCCAGCCTTGCTGAGCCAAGTGCTCCTCTCCGCATGGCCTCTGCTTTCCTGGCTGGAATCTGGCCCTTTTTTAGTCACAAAGACAGACTGACAGACACTGCTGGGGATTCTCTTTGCCGAGGCCGTCCATGTGAAAATCCTCGTTATGGCTCGCTCGGTGACAGGGACGGAGCCGCCACAGCTCGCTGCCTTCGATCAGCTGGATGCAGCGGTGCCAAGCCTGCACCCGAGTGAGGCAGCCGCTGCCTTCGCCCCTGTGCTCGGGAGCCTCATGGCCAGGGCTTCATTGTTACCCTGCTTCCAACACAGAGGTGCCTTCACCACGATGATCCTTCGTTAATTACTGGTGACGCCAGGGCCAGTTCCGAGCTGCCAGGGCAGAAGGGATCCAGGAAGTGATTTGAAGGGAGAAAGCCCCTGGCCGGTGGGACTGTCAGAGCACCAGGCAGTCCCTGCTGCCCCTGGCCATGCCACGGGCTGGGGCACCAGCTGGGCTTGCACAGTGGAAGCCAGCACGCTGTGCTGCTTCTGTACATTTTCATGCATACACAGCCAAATTAAACATCAGCTGCGAGTTCTGAGAGCAGCAAAAAAATTACCAGCTGACTTTGTACAAGGCCCGTCAGAGCTGTGATTTCATCTGCTGTGTTCACCAGCTGTTACGAGGAAGCTTCACCACTTTTGGCCGATCCAGTATTTCAGGTGACACTTAGGCTCTGATACTTCGTGTACCAAAAATGGGACAGTCATCTGTCAGCTCTTTGCCCTTTGCTCGTCATGAAAAGCCCTCTGTTCCCTTCCCAGTTGTCTCAGTGTGGGACCTCGATGTGAATAAATTTTCTCAAGTAGCATCTTCATTTGTAAAATGTGCTGCTTCTACCTGATAATGAATTAAACACACTCTTAACATTTACACAGCACCTTGAGAACGGAGAGGAAGGGCTGTTGATGAGAAGATGACAGTGCCACTTTGTCTCAGTGGCATACGGCAACTGCACAAACACGCAGCAGCAGCGGCATCCTCTGAGACAGCCGGCACCCCTTGAGCCTTCATCCTCGTGCCACGATGGGGCCTGAGCCCCTCTCCCCACCGATACCCTCGTGGGCTCCTTTGCCAGCTGGGACTCTTCTCCTGTGGCTTAGTGAATATCAGGTGAGCAAATCCTCCCACACCCGCAGTTCCATGGGATCTGGGGTCTGCTGCCCCTCGTGCCCTCTGCACAGCCCTCCCAGCATGGCTGCACTGCCCCACAGAGCCCCCCACCTGCCCGGTACGGGCTGCAGTGCTGTGTTTAACCTCCATGAGCCCCCTGCAAATGGGAGCCCCTTCTGTCCACGCTGTCCTCGCTTGCTGCTCCATGACCAGCTGAATGGGAGCTGCTGTTTCAAGAAAGGCTTTCAGGAACAAAAAGTGCTTGTTTTCTCTGAAGGCGATGCCCAAGCTGCTGCTGGGTCAGCTCCTCACGTTCAAGAGCTGTGGCCCCAGGGTGAGCAGAGCTCGGAGCAGACCCAGCTGAGGGTCTCTCTCTACAGCTGAGGCTGTGCCTTCCCCTGCAGCCCCTTGCTCGGGGCTGCCACCTCGGGCTGCAGGCGCATGAGACCGAGCCGCGGCTAGATGGTCTGGGAGCTGTCTCGGGAGCTTTGTGACTTCCAAACACCATCTCAGCTCGGCCAGGGGGTTGTCTGGGAAGGAAAAGACTCCCACAGCTGTGCCCCCTCACAGCAAGCTGGGTTTACACTTCAGAGCAAAGCCCAGGGGAGGGAGGGGCATTCAGGAGCTAAAACATGGGGTCACGGGCCAAGAGCCATGTTTGATGGGCAGGTGTGAGTCCCCAAGGGCTGGCAGGAGGGGGGGCCTGGCCAGCCCTGGTCTGGGACCTGCACACAGTGTGAGGGACTCGGGAGTTCGAGGGTCAGAGACCTGAGAGCTCTTTGAAACGAGGAATGAAAGGAGCTCCACTGACAGAGAAAGCTTTTTGAACCAGATCTCCTGCCTGCCTGTGAGGTGCCTACACGCGAGTCCTTCGGTGCTTCTCCAACAGGCCTCAAGCAGGGTGCTTTTCACCATCGTGCTTTCTCCCGGGGTAAACCGGGGCCGTTTCAGGTGGCAGGGTGTTGCCCCATGCTCCTGCCATGCCAGCTGAGACCTCCAAAAGAGGTTCCCATGGGCTTTTGAGCTCAGTCCTTCAAGAAACTTTACTATACCGAGTCTCTGCCCCTCTGGATGGGCTCCTGCCAGCTCAGTGGCAGCCAGGCAGGAGGGGACTGCTCCCTGAACCTCCTGTCCTGAAACCCCTCTTCTTAGCCTGGGCTGCTCCAGACCACTGATGTCGGGTGGCATTGCACTTGAACCCAACAGCTGCCTGGTCAAGCCATGGATCTCAGCAGTCAGAAACAAAGGTAGCGTAGGAATTTGTAATTAAATTGCCATTAGATGGGTAACAGATTGTCTGGCAGCTGACAGTGAGTGAAAACGCTCTATTCTGTCATGTTTTATCAGCATGAAAACCATTTGCAAGTGCTCTAATTACATTCCTAATTGCCAATGTGATTAGGGACCTGCAGCTGTTCATTAAACATGTGTCACCCTCAGCCAACAATCTGTAGGAGAGAATATCTAATTAATTGAAGAGGGCACTGGATAAGGAGATGGACAAACCTGGAAGTAGAGTGAGGAGCAGAAGAGGCTTGCACCAAGAGGAGCTAGTGGGTGGCAGTCATCTTCTTCCAGCTCTGGGCACTGCATTGTGCAACCTCTTCCAGAAGCTCAATAAGCCCTGTCATCAAAAAACAGGTTTCTGTCCATGTTACTTCCCCAGGTGCTCTCCTGCCCTGATGGGCAACAACTAACTTTCTAACAACAACTAACTTAAATTTCTAGCCAAATTTCTATCTTCTAGCTTATCTTCTTGTTATCTTTGCCCATAGGACAGTGTGTTCCATCTCGCTCCTGTTTCCCAGGAACAAAAGCCTTTGCTCCCTCCTGGCTCTTTCCCCGGCGTGTTGATGGTCTCCAGGGTGGAGGCAGGAGTCCTTGTCTGGGGGACCACGCTGCTGATGGCTTGGCTGATGGGGAGCGAGGTGTTGGCACGTGGGATGCGTTGTCTCAGCTGGGTGAGCTGTGTGGGTACTGTAAAGAAACGACTTGCTGGAGGATCACAACAGTGAAGAGCACTTCAGGAAGGGTTTGCCAGGAAGGTGCTTTCCAAGGAGGCAGAGGCAGTGGCAGAGGTAAAAGAAGGAACCGCATCTTTCATTCCAGCAGCTGGAACAAGAACGGCTTGGAAAAGACCGTCTGATGGCCCTGGTTCATAGTGTGCTGCAGAGACCACCCTGACCACAAACTCCTCGAAATCCACCTGGAGCAGCCAGTTCTGTGGGATCATCCGGGCACCGGGCAAAGGCAGCTGAAGGCCGTGCTCGGGTCTGCAGTGAAGGGTTCGCTTCCCAGTCACCTTCTGCTTCTGGACACGTGAGTCTCACTCAGTGGGTGCCTTTCTGCCTTGGCACCACTTTGCCCTCCGGCTCTGTGTGCAGCGCTGCCGGCTGCTCTCCTGGGCCGTGGGCTCCCGAGGATGGGCAGGAGGAGCTCTGGGGGACCGCAGGTGAAAATGGCCTGGGACCAGTACTTCCAGCTCCCTTTGCTTGCAAGACAGAGACATGAGTGCATCCAGATCAGCTCATTTCTTCAAATTTAACATAGTCTGGTGCCTTAAAATATTCTTGGTCACAACAGGGAGAGCCTTCAGAGGCTTCACCTTAATCCCTGTTTAATTTCCACTTAAGAAAATGTCACTGTGGCTGTTTAATAAGAATTAATTCTGGGTTCTGTAGAGTTACTTTCAATTAAATAGTCTCCATGTTTCCTGGCTCCTCCAACAGAGCCGAGGCACGCTGAATCCTGCTTCCCGTTCACTGACTGCAGCCTCCGCTCCGCGTCAGCGCCCGCGCTCCTGCAGCCGGGACGTGTCAGCGCTGCACGGCCGCGGCTGCGTGACGGGCGAGGGGGAGCCGTGGCTCCCGTCTGGGCTCTTGTTTATCGTGCCAGCTGTTTATTGGGGCTGACACCGGCCCTGGCTCAGCCTGGAGATAATTTTAGCCACGATACCCACGCTGGGTATGACAGGCGTGGGCTGCCTGTAGTCAACCATGAGGATGATGATTTCTGTCTGTGTAATCGCTCCTGTGTCAATAGCTCTTGGCTTACAGGGATGCGATCCGGGGTGTGGCCTGTTCTCCTTCCTGGGGAAAGAGGAAAAACATCCACTCTCCCTACCCTGAAAGGACAGAATCGGCTCCTTTTGTTTGCCAGTTTCACTTCTAGTGCTGCTGAGTCAGCTCTCAAGAAAATGATCCAAGCAGGGACAGGGTGAGTAAAAATGCGTCCTGGAAAGCTGGTTTAATGACAAATGGGCAGTAAATGAATAAACAGGGAATAGGATGGGAGTGGTGCAGCTTCTGCAGAAGCATCGATGGAGTGGCAGGGCTTGGTTTTGTACATCCTACCAGCACAGAGTGACAAGACCTTCAGTCCCCGGCAGTTCCCAGGCAGGATGTGCTGCAGCCCTCCCTGGAGGGCACTGTTACTGGTACCCAGAGCCCTCTGCCCACAGGGAGCCAGACCCAGCCCACGGCGGAAGAGACAATTCCCCTACCACGGCGGGCAAAGTGTCCCCTGATGAGAAAGGTGCTCGATACTCTTGCCTGGCTGACACTGCCCCCCAGGAAGCTGCCTTAGCAATCCCTGCCAGGGTAGAATCGCATTGCTGTGGGTCTCCCCATCCGCTCTCCCAGGCTGAACCAGCTTTGCTTTCTCAGCCTTCTTGCAAACCTTCTGGCTCCTGCTGTTTCTGCAGGGCTCACCCAACACAGTCCCAGGCACCAGCCTTGCCCAGACAGCCTTTCCCCAGCTGGATACCACAGCCACCAGTGTCTCATTAACAAGGAGCTGTTGCCACACAGCTTACCTCTCTGTGGTAAGCAAGCCCTGGGTGAAGCGTGCTGCTCCCAGCCATCCTCTCAGGCAGCTCAGGCCCTCTCCAGCAAGCTCTGCGGTTCTGCTGCAGAGCCAATTATTCCTCCTTTCATCTCGGTTTGTTTTTTCCCTGCCTAAGTGCAGTGCTTTGCACTTGTTATTATTGAATTTTCTGCCATCGATTCTGGACTGTTTTTTCAGCACGTGGAGGTTATTCCACATGCCAAGCCTGCGTCTCCCCCTGCCAGCCTGCAGCACGTCCCCCAGCACATCTCCCCTGCACTGCAAAGGACCATTTGGGTCAAACCCTGTGTGACCAAGGGGCCTCTTGGACTCCACCAAGTCCCTCCAGAGCCCACCTGTCAGCCAGGAGCCTTCCCAGCAGCTTTCAGCTGAGTCTCCCTGGCTTGGCCCTTGGCAGCCTCCTGGCACGGGGCAAAAAGGTCAGAAAAAGATGTAACAGAGCAGGGAGATCAGTGTGGGGTTTGCCTGCCTCATCTTGGATGTCTCCTTTGGGAGAAGCTTCACTGGGCTTTGGGCACTGTTCTTTTGCTCCTCTCTGTTATTGCTGACCCCGACAGAGCAGGGGCAACCCTTGCACCAACAAATCACCACCAGCAAGAAAAGGCAAATGGCACGTTAGGTGTTCAGACCCTCCCCGATCGTGCTGCTTTGTGGGATCAGCTCCCACACCCTCACTCTGCTCTCAGCTCCTCGTCCCTCTCCCTCCTCCACCCAGCCCAGGGGGCCGTTCCCCACAAGCTGCTGCATGCCTCCCTCCCCTCGCCGCTCCCACGTGAAGCCGCACAGGCCTTTGTCACGCCCCAGATGGAGGGTGAAGCGTGAGAGTAAGTCGTGTGTTCTTCACGCTCCCCTGGATCATGCGTGAACGGGAGCGCTGCCATTTCAAAGGCTTTTAAAACCAGTTAAAGATTTAGACTCCTCTGTTGGTGACACTCGCAAGGGGATGTTGCTAGACGCTGGAGCGCAGCTCGTTTGCAGACTTTAACAAACACATCGGAGCAATCGGGAGCATTAGCAGAGCGTTGCTAATCTCCTGCTATTGGTAATACTCGGTGTCTGGATCTCGTTTGCTGGGCTCGTGTGCTGGGAAGCAGCGCTCAGCCCTCGGCTCTCCAGGCACCGGCAGCAAAGGGTGGAAATCAGTCCTCTTGGTGAGCAGGATGTTTCTGCTCCTCTTCAGCGGCAAGGTGGCGGAATGGGGAATTAAAAGCAGACTGTGCAAGGCCTTGTAGAAAGTGAGAGCTGACCCCAAACCAGACCACGGCTGCTCCGAGAGCCGCTGTCTCCTCTCTGCTGGGGTGAGAGCAGGAGGGGAGCTCAGAATGCCACCGAAGCCGTGCAGGAGCAGGTGCAGGAGGTGGCTCTTCTGTCCAGGTCAGTTGGGTTCCCACTGGCAGCAGCTCTGGCCACGTTGCTTCTCCCGGGTGAAGACCTGCAGCCTGTGGTGCAGGAGGGAGTTTGTAGCAGGACCCCACAGTGCGGGGAGGGCAGCAGGCAGGGATCACAGCCCTGAGGGGTCAGGGACAGTCTCCTGTTAAATGAGGAAGAATTTAGGTTGTGTTTCAGCGCTTTGCAGGCAGAGACCATGTGCCCTTTCCCCTGGCACGTAGGCTGGTGGCTCAGAGGGACTCCTGGATGAGTCCTTCACAACTGCAAGCCAGGCACTGCCCTGGCCTGTGCGTGCAGGTTTCTCAGCTCAGTGCAGGGACAACGGGCTCTTCGGGGCTGATTCCCAGGGAGGCAGAGGTGGGGCATTGCCACCCAGCCCCCTCCTCTTACTCGCCAGCATTGCCAATTTACACCAGCCAAGCTCCAGGGGGTTGCATCTCCCCCAGCCCGTGGGGCATGCCAGGGCTGGCAGGAGTTAGCCGGTGAGCTCAGCGCCGCGGGATGGACGTGCACAGCACCCAGAACGCCGACGTTTCTGCTCAGTCCCGTCTTCTCCAGGGCTGGGGCCCAATTAGAGCTGAGTGCCACGGGCACCTGTCCACCAGCAACCAAACCAAAGTGACTATTTCCATTCACATTAGAGTGACTGAGGAGACATGGGGCGGCAATTACTTCCTCTAATTAATGGCCAGATCTGAACGAGTCTGGGTTTCACCCAGTAATTCAAAAATGAGAGATTCTATAACCATCCCTTACACATGAGTGAGTCATTCCCCCATAAAGAGCTTTAAATGAAGATCTTTGAGCTACTAGTTACACGGGAGGCAATGAATTACTTGCTGTGTTTGAGACAGACACATTATTTATTGAACTCAGAGAATTAAGCCTTTCTAGTCTATTGGAGATGAACCCAAGCAGACGTGATTTAGAAGCCGGGCGTCACTGGCAGCTCTTCGCGTGGCACACAGCAAGAGGGCGGCTGTGCCACCGCCTGGGTAATTTACAGCTCTTTGTTGCTAAGGCGTAATACATTATTAATCAGTCATATTTTAGGAGATCCAAATTCACGTTGGCTTTAATTAGACTGGTCTCTTTCTAATCTCCAAGAGTGCACAGAACTAATGGCAAATGGGAATGTAACACTGAGGGGTGCGCTCGGAACACCATCACCTCCTCCTTTCTCAGATCCGTCTGAAGGTCTGCAGGTTGCCATTAGGATTCATATCCATGATGACACTGCCGTGCACCGTCCCTCGTACCTCCCGAGTCATCAGCAAGATCTCTTTGGAACTGTTTTGAAAAGGTAAAACCGAGGCTATTAGAGAAAAGACCTTGAACTGAATCCATTGGAGGCAGACACGGTGTGCTTGGTATGCAGCAGAGGCGGCAATGCTCCTGTGCAAGAAAATGAGTACCGAAGGAGAATGAGGCATTTGGAATATGTGATCAGCTCTCATCTCCACTGCATGGGGGGAGGAGTGCCGGGCTGGTCCTTGTCCCATCCAGTCACCTGGGGCTGGCGTGGGCAGGTCCTGCAGAGCCCCATGTTCAGAGAAGAGCAGGAGACCCTCATGCAGCTGAGCTAAGAGCACTCTCCACAGGCTGGGCGCCTGGGGAGATGGCTCTTGCCAGAGCAGTGACCTTGTAAGACAGCTTCTTACCACTGGTCTGCTCTTGCAGGCCTCTGGTGACCTCTCACCTCAACGCAACCGTCAGCAACCTGAACATGTCCCTGTCTGAGCCCAGAGGAGGGACAGTGAGGGGGCTTTCCCAAGTAAGGGCAAAAAGATCTCTCAAAGGCAGAGGGGGTTTAAAGCACCTTTAATCCACCTACAGCACCTGATGGCTGAGAATTGAAATGAAATTATGCAGAAGAGAACGGATGATGGTGAAATAGCCCCCCACGGCATTAGGGCGGTAAGCAGAGCAGGGCTGGACAAATGGAAACAGCCGTGGAAAAGCCCACAGTACATTATTATCTCCTTCCCTGTTAAAACACCCAACAGGAGGCTTTATCAGCGGAACAGGGGGAGAGGAATCGTTGTGCTGGTGCCGCAGAGGAGTCGTGGGGAGGACGGGTGTGAGTCGCTGCCCGTTTCCTTACACAAAGCCCCAGGCTCAGTGCCTCTCGCTCGGGTTCTGCAGTCGCTCCGAGGAAGCTGCCCGTGCTTCAGAAGGAGCCTGTGTTGTAAATTAAACAGAAACTGCTATCCAAAAATTTATTCCCTGCTTCAGTCCCCAAAATGCACCTTGGTTAATGATTTTCTGCCTGGCGAGGCTCAGCCAAACAGCACAAATCGGGAGCGGCGGATCTTGCAGGGAGCAGCACGGAAAACCCGAGCTGAGCCCCGGGAACTGAAGCTGTTCAGTAAATAACAACATCACTAAACCAGAGTCTGCCCATGAATGATTTATCTCCCTGCCTTGCACAGGAGGTCAGATCGGGTGATGAGAAAAGTCTGTTGAGATTAATGACTTGAAGAATTAGCCAGGAAGGAAATAACATCGTGGCTAAGTTTCCTCAGCCGTGTGCCGTGAAACTCCTCCCGACGTGGTAATTGCAAGAGCCACCTACTGACACCCCTGTCGTGTCACCCCTCAGGCTGGGGACGCTCGCATGGCACAAAGGTTTTCCTTTCTTCCGTAACACATAAATATTAGCACTGCTGCTTTCCATCACTGACAGCATTAGGGCACTTCACGATCTTGTACCAGTCTTCTTCCCCACTCCCCAGGCTTCTGAAAAGCGGAGAAAGCTGAATCCTGACCCCAGAAACATCCAAAAAAATTTAAAAAAATTTAAAAAATTTAAAAAAAAAAGAAAAGCCTTATTATAAAGCGAGATGAAAAACTGAAATAAAATTAATCTACCTAAGGCAAAATGAAAAAAAAAAAAAAAATCAAAATTCTCTCCTCTCCTTCTTTCTCTCTCTCTCTCCGTGTGTGTGTATATTTACACCTACTTAGGGAACTTCAAACAATTTTGCTTCAGTTTCAGCTGATCTTTTAACTCATTTCCAAGCACTTTTTAAAATGAATAGACATTGGAACTCCTCCCCCTGAAAATGCCAAGACCCAGTTTTTGTATCAACCATTTCAAACCATTTATCCACTCAGCAGCTTTCTCGGGTGGAGGATTCACTGAAGCTGCACACGCATCCTCAGGCATCTGTATTTCTAAATTAAAAAAAAGGGGGAAAGCTTAATCCAGGGCTTCCCAGGACACTGCCTGTGGCAGGCTGGCCGAGATGAGTCCTTGTGTGTGGGGAAGGGCCAGGCTGGGGTGATGGGCTCTGGGGGGGCTTCTCCCTCTTCTGCATCCTTCACAGGTCCCTCACGCCCTGGAGAGCTGACCCCGGAGCCTGCAGCCCACACGATCTGTGGCTCTGACACCCCTGTCCTGTCGTCCTGATCTAACCCCTTTGGACAGAGAGAAAAACTGCCTCTTCAGCGCTGGCTTTGCAGACCCCCTGCGCCGTGCTGCTTCCCACAGCGGTGCTCTGCGGACCCCCAGGAGCTTGCTTGCTTGCTCAGGGTGTCTCTGAGATCTTCCCAGATTCACTCTTTTCCAGTGAGCCCCAGCTGTGCAGTGTGGGTCTGTGCTGCCTTCTGAATAAACCAGTTTATTGAGGAACCCAAACTGTCCCGCTGTGCCTGTCCTGAACTATTCCTTCTGCATTGCCAGGATGATCTGTGGCAGCTGCTCGTGCTGGAAGGAGTGACCCTACAGCACCTTGCCGATGGAGATAGCGGTCGGTGAGCCTTGTACAGATCCCTTCGGGATCCCCATGGAGCACCCTGATTCTTGCTGATCCCTTGCTGATTTCCCACTCTGCGGACCTGCTGAATTCCTCCTCCTGGGACCAGCAAGCTCCCAGCACCTCCAGCCTGCAGCAGGGTCCTCAAGCCAGCTCAGCCCGACGCCCGGTCCCCCACAGCAGGTCACCACCGAGCTCTCCAAACATTTGCTTCAATAGAAGGCTGTCACTTGGACATTTATTACCAAAAAAGGAATAAAGAAGAAAAACAGTGGGGTTTATTTACTTGTAGGAGGGGCAGCGCTGGAGCTGATGCTGTGTTCAGGGCTGTCTCAGGAACAGACACCCCACGACTCTACACTGCCCAGAAACACAATGAGTAAAAATGGCACAGATAAAGGAAATCAGGGAGCTATTATTGGGTGATTTCATTGTACTGGCAAGCACGACTTGGATGTATTTTAACCACTCTGGCTTCTTCTGATGACATTGCACTGGGGCATCATATTTAAACCAAAAAAGCACAGATCAGGAAGTCCTGATTCTGCCCAGAAATAATTAGGAGACATTTTTTCCGTATGAGCCATAGCTGCAAGTTTCCTCGTTAAAATATGCAGATATTCACAGAGTTCTGGGAACATTCAGTTAATGTTTTCATCTTTTATGGCAAGGGTTTGTGTTTAAGAAAAAAATTTTCTTTCTTGTATTCCCAGGCTGTGACAGCCTCGGCTGCCTCGCTCAGCGGGGCTGTGGCACAGACATGGCTGTGGATTGCAAACCTGACCCATGCTCGGGCTCCCTCCTGTCCCCAAGCCTGACTGTGCCCCCATGCTTAAACCGGCTCTGAACGGGGCTGGTGCTCTGATGCTCCCAGCCCAGAGTAAAGCAATGGGTCTGGTCATGGTGCTTGGACTTGGGCACATCTGCCTTGAGCTCCATTTGTCTGCTGGATGCCAGGCAGGAGCTCTGGTCAAAGGGGGAACACGGATGGAGTGGAGGGAAGGCACTGGGGGGTCCAGGTTCCCTCAGCAGGGAGCCAGCAGTGCCCCAGGGCTGCCCAAGAAGGGCCAGCCTCCCCACCACCACCATGCACAGCTGCACTCCAACCAGCCCCAGCTGAAGGTCTCTCAACCACCCCTATTTTGGCCAGGAAGCAGAGCCCCTCCTCCCTTTCAGCTGGTTCAGTCCTCTCTGTGCCCCTCTACAGCAGGTCAGACGTGTGAAAGCTGAGGTGGATCGTCCTCTGCCCATGTCTCTGCCCATGGTGGCTGACCCCGGGCTCACTCGGGTTCCCAAAGGCCTGCGCAGCCCTTGACGGGGGCTGCCCAACACGGTGGGGCTTTGCTGGCGCAGCAGAGGAACGTTGCCACAACCTGCCAAGGAGAGGGAGAGCTCGGGAGGGAGCCCAGCCTGGCAGCAGAGCAATTAACTGGCGGCTTGTTGAGTAATGGCCCCATTACTGACTGGTTATTGAAAATAATGGAATAATAATACACCGCGGGAAGAGCAGCTAGCATGACACTGAAGGGTGAGAAGTGGCTAGAAATTATCTGATACAGACACTCCAGCGGCCCTAACGGGTGAAGTCGGAGAGGATACGAGCAGGTGAGAGCCTTCCTGCGAAGTTCCACAGCAGGCAGCAGAATCCCCGAGAAGGCAAAAGCCGTTGCCCCAGCCAAGGAGGCAGCCTTGGAAGAATGCCGTGTGCAATGCAGAAGGGGGGTGTCTCGGGGTGAAAAGCATCTCCGAGCGAAACTGCAATGAAGGTAAATGTCCAGAACCATTGCGTTGTGGAGAGAGTCTGAAAGGACTGATTGTTTCCTCAGAGGGGAGACAGACGAGGAAGGAAGAGGCTGTGAACCCAGGCGTTGTCTGGCAAGGAAGGATTGGGACTTTACATTCTCTGACACAAGGAAAGAGACGCTGCAGCCCAGCTCAGAACCCTGCGGTGGCAGTGCAGAGCAGGATGGGATGCTCCTGGCCTGAGTCCAAGTGCCCATTCCTGGGCCAGCTGTTCCACAGGCAATGCTCCCAGCTGAACCAGTTTGGTCTCAAATGCCACAGGCTTGGGTTGTGTGATCTTCCCCAGTTCAGAGACTCAGGCTGGTTTCTGATGTGGGTGGTTCTTGATGCATTAAAGGATCTTGGGACCGGGCTTTAAACAGGCACCAGCATCTCACTTCAAAGCGGAAAGGTGACGTCAACCATCAGCCTTGCTCTGAGCAAGAGCCTTCCCCGCATCCCCTCCCTCCCTGGTGCTGTATACTGGGGGAGATGGATCAGCCTGAGGACTCCTTCCTGGAGTGTGTCCTGCTCCTGGAATGGGTTGCTTGGCTGTAGTGTTTATTCCTCCAAAAGGATCTGTCTTCAGAGGTGGTCTGTGTGTCTATCTGTGTGACAGCAGCACGGCAGCGTTGCTCTGTAATAAACACACCGTTTGTGTGCAGCCCTCAGGCTGAATAAGCTGCATTTGTCTCTGTTTAGTTTTTACTCTTTTCTTTTCACCAGCACCAGCTTGTAATTAAATAAATCAGGAGATAATGAAAGGGATTTTTGATGAGCAGGGAAAACAAATAGAATCACAGACTCATAGAATCATAGAATGATGGGGGCTGGAAGGGACCTCTGGAGCTCATTGAGTCCAACCTCCCTGACAGAGCAGGGTCACCCAGGGCAGCCCACACAGGAACAGATCCAGGTGGGGCTTGAGAGTCTCCAGAGTCTCTCCACAACCTCTCTGGGCAGCCTGTTCCAGGCTCTGTCACTCTCACAGGGAGGTTTTTCCTCACGCTGAGGTGGAACTTCCCGTGTTTCAGGTTGTTACCATCACCTCTTGTCCTATCCCACGGCACCACTGACAAGAGCCTGGCCCCTTCTCCTTGGCACCCACCCTGCGGAGATTTGTAACCATTGATCAGCTCCCCTCTCAGGCTTCTCTTCTCCAGCCTAAACAGCCCCAGGGCTCTCAGCCTTTCCTCATCAGAGAGATGTTCCAGTCTCTTCATCATCTTCATAGCTTCTGTTGGACTTTCTCTAGTATTTCCCTGTCTTTCCTGAACTGGGGAGCCCAGAACTGGACACACTCCTCCAGCTGTGGTCTCACTAGCACAGAGTAGAGTGGGAGGAGAACCTCCCTCGACCTGCTGGCCGCACTCTTCTTTATGCACCCCAGGATCCCATTGGCCTTCCTGGCCACAAGTGCACGTTGCTGTTCCATGGAGAACTTGTTGTCCACCAGGATGCCAAGGTCCCTCTCCATGGGGCTGCTTTCCAGTGGGTCTACCCCTAACCTGTACTGGGACATGGTGATGTTCCTCCCCAGCTGTAGGACTCTACACTTATCCTTGTTGAACTTCATTAGGTTTTTCATTACCTATTTCTCTGCACACAGAGTAGACTTTCTCTTCCAGGATTATGCAAAAGTACCCAAAGGAGGAACTGGATAAATGCATCCTGTGCCCTCTCTGGGGAATGGCTTCTACGGAGCTGCATTGGTGTCCCACAGCAGGTCTCCTGCAAGCACACCTAAACCAGTTGCTTTCTGGCTACTTGGGTATGAACTTAAAAATATTCCTCTAATATTCTTCTGTAGGCTGAGAAACCTCCACTGGAACTGGTAGACTGATTGGTTTTAGCCCAGAAATACTAATTCATAGTCAAAGTCCCCATCAAAAATGGGTTTATTTTTAGTGTTGGTTGTTTGGGTGGGGTTTTTTTTGTGGGGGGTTTTGTTGTGTTTTTTTTTTTTGTTGTTTTTTTGTGGTTTTTTTGTTTGTTTGGGGGGGTTGGTGGTTTTTGTTTTGTTTGTTTGGTTTTGGTGTTTGTTTGGGTTTTAATATTTTATTTATTTATTTATTTCCCTGCTGGAAATCATTTTTATCCTCTGAGCAACACAGACCTCTTCCCTGGGGAGAGCCTGTGCTGGCGACAGAAAATCCTCCATCCTTCCCAATTTCTGCTGTCATGTTTGGGAAAATTGCCTGCCTGTTTAATTTTGCTGCTTCTCTTTCTGCTAATCTTCAACTTGCACAAAAATTCAGACGAATGACGGAGGTTTATACCAACAGTTTAAACAAAACAAGCTCTTTTGGTTTGGGTTTTGGTTTGGGTTGGTTTTTTTTGTATTGTCTAAATAGCAAATGTGATTAAAGATGGCTGGTGGCTGTACTAGCAGCTCCAGTGGCGAGAAGCCAGAAGCAGCTTGGGATGCTCCACTTGTCACAGAACACTATCTCTTTATAACACCACCTAATCAGCCTTCCAAAGTTTTGTTAACCTTGCTTGACCAACCTTCACCTCACCACTCAGTGAATCAGGCATTCAGTTATTTTGTCCTCCTTTTTGTTTTTCAGAAGGACAAACAGAGTAATTGCTGAGGTGAAGTAAGAATATTCCACCCAAAAACTGCACCAGCGCTGCTGAAATCCCCTTGGGAATGAACAAACATTATGTAATTCCTCTGGTGCTTCGTTTGGGTTTTTTGGGAGGGGGGTGTGGGGAGTGTGTTTGTTTTTGTGGGACTAACCCAGATGCCAGTACAGCACTGGTGGGAGACTTTCCACAATTCACTGTTGGATCAGCCCTTGGAGACTCTTGCCGTTAGTCAAGGACTTCCTGATGGCTCCTGATATCTCTATACAGCCGGTGCCAGTCGCCTTCAGCAGCCCGAGCTCCCTTTTGTGTTTGTGCGGTGGACTCGGGTGACCCGTGGTGATGGTGCTGTGCTGTCCCTCTCCTCTCCACGCGGGTGGGAGATGGGCTCTTCCTCCACCTTCTTTCCCTCTCACTGTTTGTCTGTTGGCAGAACATCTGCTTATTGAACTCGTCTCTGCAGGCAACCGAGGCAAAGCAGACACTGAGCAGTGAGTCTTCAAAGTGTCTGCTAATTATATAACATTTTGTTTCCTGTTTTCATATTCTCTTAGAAGTGGATAAATACATATATACAACAAGAAACACAGGCAATGCCACCAAGAACTCTTCAGACTCACTGAGTCTCCTTCCAGCTGCATCCCAGAGTTGGCCGAGAGGTTTGGCGGGCACCAACAAGACCATGCTGGGAGAGGAGGGAGGCTGCTGGTGGAGGAGGGATCTGGCAATGACTCCTCGAGCTGGGTTTAGCTGGTGATGTCTTGCGTGCTAAATCGTGGGTTGCTTTGCATAACCTTTTGCTGAATGTGGTCTTCTACCACTTTTGCTAGAAATCTGCACTTAATACTCCGGTCCTGGTGATACAAACACTACTTGTTGCTTGTTATTATTTTTCATACCAGTGGTAAGGTATTTTCTTGCCACTGATGGTGGACTTGGCAATGCTGGCTTCACAGTTTGACTCCATGGTCTTAAAAGTCTTTTTCAAAAGTAAATGAACCTGTGATTCTGCTCCTTATGTCCACACGGAGATACCTTCATGTGCATGCTGAACCCTGTTAAAGTTAATGTGCTGAACTGAAGGATTACAAATTAAAATTAAATATTTGATGAGATGGGTAAAAAAAAAAAAATCTTAACTATTGGGATAGAGTAAAATAATGAAAGGCAGATGGGAATGAGGGGCTGCCTATCTCCTTTTCCCTTGCTTAGGACCAGTCTCTCGTGGCTTCTCTTAAATGGACTGTTTACTATTAATTTCTACTGTAAGCAGGGGGAGGAGTGGTAAAGAGCATGGCTTTTGCTAAAATGTCATTGCAAGCTGTTACTATTAAGCAAGCCCAGAGAAGGAATGAGGGGAAAGAACACAGTGGTGTGCAAAGCACTGCAATGCTTTTGTTCTGTGCCAGTGCAGCTTTTGGAGCAGAGGCAGAATTTTAGCCATGCTGCAGTGACATTTGTAAAAGAGAACATGGCAAGACCCTTAGTTTGGCCAGAATAAAATGTTCTTTTTTTGAGGGTGGAGAAAACAACAACAACAAAAAAGTCTGGCTTAATGAAAAAGGGGAATCAGTCCAGGGGAAAAAAAAAAAAAAAAAGGTTTAAGCAGCAAAACAGAATGCCAAAAAGGGAGAGTAATCAACACAAGAGAAAAGGGTCTCGCAGAGGCAGAGTGCATAGGGATGGGAGGGAAGGGAGAGCTGCTGGAATGGCACAGAGGCTTAGAAAGCTAAAATGAAAACAAAAGGGCAAAAGGGAACATTCAGATGGATATAAGGAAGAATGAATGGCTGTAAGGCATCTCAAGAATGCATGTTACAGTCTCCGAACTGAGGATCTTTTTAAATGTGTTTGTTATGAATTTTATCCTACGTTCTGTTTTGCCATTTGGTGCGAGACTGTTATGTGGTAAATGCAACCCCCATTGCAGAGAGCTGACTTTATTCCCCTGAATTTCATGGATCTGTAACATCACTTAACGTTTCCTTTCATGTCACTGAGAAGGTGACAGATTGATTGTGGGCATCTTTGGCCCCTGTTTGCGCACAAGGTCTCTCTGGGCTAAAACAAGTGCAAACTATAAAACATAGAAGCAGATTTTTTTTCAAATACAGGAGTTCATTTAAAGACCAAGACAAGCAGCTACCCCAGCCCAGCACAAACCTCGTGCAGGCAGCTGGTCCCATCTCACTGAACACAGGGCAGGGAGCAAGGTGGGTTATAGCCTTTTGGGTGTGTCCATCTGTCCCCCCCCCCACCTCTAATTCTTGCTGCCTCTTGCTTAATGAGGCACCAGCTATTTGTGAGCACAGAACTGCTCAGGCAGAGCTTGAGGTCTGATAGAGAACCGACTCTTGTACACAGTGATTGTCAGCAAGGCATGGAGAAGGCTATAGAGGAATGCCAGCACATCCATCCTGGGGGCCAGGGGAACACTAACCCGTTAGAAATAACCCCTAAGCTTTAATAGATTCCACATCGAGGTGGTGGGGGGGAGACACCTGAGGCTTCATTTATCTTTGTTCTCAGAGGGGGTTTGCAGCCTCTGTTCCTGTCAGCATTGCTCTGCCAGATGAGGCCCTTGCCCTGCGGGCACAGTGGAGAGGAACCGTTTAACCATCCAGGAAACAATGGAGCGAGTCTGTGAGATCTGCTGCTCCAGCCATTCACGGGTAACCTCAACTTCTTGGTCGTGCCACGTTAGTGGGCCATGAGATGTGGCTTTAGGGAACGCCACGCGACCTGCATGGCTTCTCTATCCTTCCAGGAAGGTTGTTCTGTGATGGAGGCTGGAAATTTGGGTAGGAATGGAGTCCTTGGATTTTTTATTTATTTATTTTTTCTGTCTTAATGAGGATCGGAAAGCATGTCTTCTAACACTAAACCTTAAAAGCAAAAGCTTTGACCGTCAATACAATTATAGCCTGAATTGATTCTTAAGTTATTGCATTTTTGTCAGATTGTGATTTGATGTTTACTTAAGAAAGCTGAACGTGCCACTGGTCTGCACTAGCTGGGGTTTTTGTAACCGGTTCTTGCTGTTTTACTTCAGAGATTTAAACACCCACTCAACAATGCAGTGATTTCATTAAATACCGGGTTTAAGTAAACCTCCAAATGAAAATTCACCTGCTTTAACATCAGATCCATGCAAAAATGGGATAGATGGAGAACAGTATATGAGATTGGGCCATCAAGAATAATTAATACTAAATTTAATCGACGATTACTTAGCAAGAGTGATATTTGCCTTTAAAAAGCCATCTACATTTATGGTGCTAGATAGTACAATAAAAAAATAACAGTCTCTTTTACTGAGATGAACATAAAGCTCTAACAAATGCAAATGTCGGGCTCCTTTTATTTGCAGGCAGCGATTTCTCGCCCGGCGGCGCAGGTAGGCGATGGCTGGTACACGCGCGTTAATCAGAACTTCAGAAGCCCTCTTCTAATTGTTTCTGCATCAGTACAGACTGGATTTTAATCCTTTTGGGAAAGGAGGTGATAGCTTTTAGACTTGGTGTTATTTACATATAAAAGATTCATCTGTTCGTGTTAATGGGCTGTGCAGTGTAGTCACTTCTCCATGGGCAGGTGACTCGTGTAGGCTGTGTGTATGTCTAGGTGTAAATTCTTTTCCCATTACTTTGAGATGCTTTTGAGTATTTTCTATGTTGTTTCCTGCGTATAGGTCTTATACAACCTCCTTTGTTCCCGTGATCATGATAGTACTCCTGATACACTGCAACCTCCAGCACATCACTTTCTTACCCATTGGCTCTTTTCCCCACTCTGTGAAGCCAATTATATGGATAAATACAGGACAGATGCGGATATACAGGAAAGGAGATAGAGCTGAATAAAATAAGTAAAGAATATGTAATGGAATGAATTTAATAATAAAAAAATCCCCAAGCCAGCAACATAAGGAATCAGTAACTAATGAGTAGGAAGTACCATACAGTATGTCATTCATTTAGCCCTCTCTGTACAGGATAGTACCAGATGGTGCCCTGAGGGACTTGGATGTTCCCATCTATGCTCTAACACTACTAAAGAGGTGAGATGAGAAAAGGAGATGAGATAGATAACACCGATCTGCCCAGCAGAAAAAATGATTATGATTACATAACTAATGACCCAGGGAATTAGACAATATCAAAAATAGGAAGCATGCCAATTTGTGCTGTGACACATCTGAGCAGTATGAAGATGGCATAAGAAGAGTTTATCTGAATTGTATAGTGGTTAAGGGGGAAAAAGGGTGTTCCATATAAAGCATTCAAAACCATTCTGTTCATTCCACAGCAGTTTCTCTAGGTGTCAGCTGATAAAAACTCTGCTATTGCATTTTATAGCGAACTAAGATGTGCATTTACACATTCTCTTCTTTTTGGTAATTAGCTGGGAACTTGTTAGAATATGCTTTTCCTCCAGTCATGTCAAATAGTTTTCCTGCTGAATGCAGTAGTAACAGGATTGAGACCTTAGCACTGCTAGCAAGGAAAAGCAGCTTGTACCTCGTCTGTACAACTGCCAAACTGGTTCTTACTCCACTTTATGGCAGAGTTTATCACTGAGGCTCCTGTTCCTCCGGGCACTCTGGTGCTGGAGAATACTTGCAGGACTGAGTGTCATGGAAATTTGCCTGGTATAGGACCAAAGGGAGGTCTTGGTCATGGGCCTTAGGAAAGAATGGGGTCGTGGCATCACAGGCAACTGAAATATTCCATGCTGCAATATTCTGGGGAGGGAATGAAATAACAAGTCAATCAGAATAAGAGTTCATTTAACCAATTTCCCTCCCCAAGTTGTTCTATTATTAGTTTTATTATTTATTTGTTTAGGTGCCTGGGAAGGGATTGCAAGCTTTTCCTATTTCTGCTGTAACATCCTGATGCTAGTGTTTAAATATATGTCTGCCAGCTATTTTGATTTCTAACACTAATTTTGGTGTGCAGTCCTACAGCTTAGAGGTCTGGCTATAAAATGAGGAGCAGTCCAAAATGATATCAAATGCTGCTTTTTACCATCTGTTGGAAAACGTTAATGAGCTGATGATCTCATTCTGTATTTTAGACAGGTGTCCACATCCCCAAAAAATGTGACTAGAAATGACATCTTTGTTGACAGTCTCATCAGATTAATTGGACTTCAGGACTGAGCTAATTCTCACATCAAGAGGCTTGAGAACATACTGTTGGAGCTGCGTGAAGAACCTTGAACTCCTGTTTCTTGTGCTGTCGCCAGATCATAACAGCTTTGATGGACTGGATTAGGAAATCAATATACACACATTGACATGCTAATCCCTTCAGGGACACTCATTAAATACATTCAGATAAAGGGGACATAACAGTAGGTGTAGAATCAATGGCTGTAGGAGAGTGTTAGATTTTGTTTGGTTTGCTTCTTTCAAACAATTTAACATAAAAGCATATAAAACATTAAAAATGTATCCCTTGAACACCTGAAAGCACAAAATTTGGCATTAAAATGGACCTAAAGCATTAAAAGCATGAAATAGGGTCAAGGTTTTGATTCTTCAAATTAATGCATATGTACAAACTCGTAGGAGTGAGAGGGATCTGCTGGGTCACGAGTTCAGTCCTCTGCTGTAGGAGATAGCCAGGCCTGCAATACTTTCCATAAAGTGATCAAGCACTGTTTTAAAACTAATTAGAATTTTTCTCCTCTCGGGACTCTGCTCTATAACCTTTCTCCCATAATGGCTAAAGACCATCATTTAATTTCAGACTAAATTTATTCTTGGCTATTTCCCCCCAACCCCCCGCTTCCTTTCTCTTCTCCTTGTTGTTCCTATGGTGTATTTACAGACAGGGGCATCTACTCTTGGTTTTCTCTCCGTAAGGCTGATTTGACAAAGCTTGATGGATAGTGTCTCACTGAAGCAGTGCCATCCCTCGTTCATCACAGTAGTCCTTTTCTTTTTTGTATCCATTCCTGTACAAGTTCAGTGTCTCTGCATATCAGTGACACCACTTTTTCTGTGCTCCGCATGTCGCGTCACCATCATACTTTACCATCTTCACTTCCTAGCCTTGTACAAACGTTCCAGTCTTGCTGCAGGACAGCAGATGTTCCTCCAAGGAGCCTGCTGGGGAGGTGGCTGAAATCCTGCCAGTACAAGTGTTTTGGTAGTGCTCCATTTGCCCAAGGCATTCTGACAGCAGTGAGCCAATGTTTACCAGTGAGGGTGTGTGTGGAAATATCACTGAAATATTCTGGGTAATTTCTGATTTGTATTTTACTCATTGGACTTAACTTTCAATCTGAGTTGCTGACCCCGTATTTAAGTAAATAGAGCTACCTTAGCTTTATACCCTTCTGCCATTTGCAGCAGAGATTCAAATCATTGTTAATATTTAAATATTTTGTAAAGGGGAAATATGCAGAAATATTGTATTTCCAGATAGGATGTTTAACATTCTTCCTCTTTCTTTTTTTTTCCTCCAGCCCATTTATATGGCAATGATAGGGTGTGTGCAACACTGTGTGTTAGTTTTTCATTACACATAACTGATTTGGGGTTTTCTTCAAGTATATCTGTGGAGAAAAATAGTTCTTATACAGCTCACCTGAAGTACCAAGGTCTCTGAATGTGGTGTTTTGGAATTTTTAAAGATTTTTGGCCCAGTGGGCTCCTGTTAGGCTGTTTATTGTTCTTATCTAGTGAATTACTACCTATTGGGTAATGAGTGTTTTAAGTCTCAGTTAAATGGGGGAAAAAAAAAAAAAAGGATTTAAGATGTTTTGGGAACAAAGCAGAAAAGGGAATGACAACAAAAAGATTTGAATGTCTTTACACTAGTTCTTCACCCAGACTCATGCTCATTATTATTTTTCATAATATATGAACAGCCAACAAGATTTTGGTGTCATAGTTTTCTATATTTACATGTACGTTGATTAAAATGTTGTAAGAACTAATTATTCTGACTATTTACCATTAACTAAAAACAACAACAACAAAATAATAAAAAAAAAGGCAATATATCTTAACAAACAAAAAACCTGGATGTGAAGTGAAATGGAATCATAACATTTATTTTTTGTTGTATATCCAAAAAAGTAGCGCTGCTTTTTGTAGCTGGCTTCCATGGTGAGAGGCTAAAACAAGATCTTCCTGAGCTTAAAAGATGTAGTAAAAATAAGGGTAACAATTCTTTTCTTCCCTGACAGCAAACAGAACTTTGTTTTACAGCATCATGATTCATTGTAGTTTAAAAAACCAAAAAAAAACCCAAAAAAACCAAACCAAAAAACCCCAAACCCACCCTGCTATTGTTTGGTTTGTTGGGGTTTTTTAAATTTTTTTTTTATTCCCACCCCCCTTTTTTTGGGGGTTTTTTTTTTTTTTTTTTTTGAGTTTCCCAGCTTACTAAAACCAAAGACACCCTTGCACACTAAATTTCTATTTTATCCCAGCCCAAATAGTAATGTGTTTTTTAAAACTGAAGAAAAAAGACCTGAATAGTTTCTAGAGTCTGGAATAGAAATTAAATATTTCTTTTTATATCATCAGAGTTGCGTAGTGGGGGGATAGGTGAACCAAAGAACAAAATCAAGTCTATTGAAAGAATTCCAGCAACAAGAAACCTAGTAACTGTATTGATAAAATGTATAAAATAGTGGTTGGTGTTTGTAAAAGAGTTCATGAAAAGATGTTTGTCTTGAGCTAAAGCTTCTTAGAATAAAAAGGGACAGAGTCATAATCAGGTATTTATAGTTTTAATTATAGTTACCATACCTTATTTTTTGTTACCAGACTGTGGTCTTTTTAAGAAAATAGATTTATTTTAAGCCTGCAGTCTGTGGCCAGATTTGCCTATTCTTTCAATGGCTTGTATTAGGTTCATTCACAGAATTGCTCCAAGTGGTTTACATTTGTAATTCCAGTGGTGGTCTTTGTGAAGGGGATTTGATGGCGAAAGGCTTTTTGACTATGAGAAATGCCCCCACATAAGCAAAACTTTGCTTTTCTGAAACTGAACTGGAGATAAGGAGATGTACAGAATACAGGCAGAGGGATGCTGTAGTTGTTATGTTGGACTGTGTGGGATAGGATGTGGATTTTGTTCCTACCTTTAGTAGTCCTCACTTAAGCCAGGCACTTTACTTTCTTTCTCTTTAGTCCTATTTAAACTTCTGCCAGCTCAACTCAAACACACTGCGAATGATGTAATTATCTTCACACCATCTCTAGCAAGTGGCACCCAGTGATAGACAAGGTCTGATAATAGCAATGTATATGGGGACAGAAATAGTGTCAGGAATTTGAAAAGAGTTTAAAAAGAGCCAACCAGGACATTTAGGAGGTCAGCCCCCACCCTCCCAATTAATAGTACCGTGTTGTGTATAGTGGAGTATTTGGCTCTATCTGTTCAGGTAGGCATTGGAGAGTGAGTTCCTGCTCTCACAGAATCCCTGTGACTGAGGGTCACATTCCATTCTGCACTTTGGGAAAAGCACTGGAAGGCTTTTCTTAAGTAGGAGAGGATCATTCTCATCCCTCCAGGATGCTGACTGCTCCTGTTTCATGGAATTCCATTAGCACTTTTGACTTCAAATAAGCATCTTACAGAGTTTTCCCCACTGTAAATTATTTTTATGGGGTTTTTTTCTTCGTTTGATCTCTCCTCTCCTCCTTGATCCTCAAAGGAAGCATCAGATGACTCTGTTTAATTGATTATTTTGCTGTTATCTGTTTCATCTAGCATTATTAGCAAGTGCCACCTTCTCTAATTTTGGAAGGTTGGTTAACACAGAGATCAGCTGGATCAATATCCACACAATAGAGATGCTAATTGCTTTGTCTACAGCTATGTTAACTTTTAGTCCCCCTTGCCAATCTTGCATGCTGCTGTAGCGTGAACTCTTGATAGACTCTTAAAATATGACGTATATTTTAACTTCTTTTGTTACTATATATTTTACATGTAAGATTTAGCCTCAACTGAGACAACTTCTAGAGTCTGGGAAGAAAATCTCTAGGCTCTTTTCTGTTATATGAATAACAGATTTGATCTGCTGCTGTCTTGCATCCTGTGGTATTGAAACGTTGGCAGACTGTCGTGTAGAAAAATAGGTGATCCATCTCATTCTCTGTAGTTCTGCCCACTCCATTTATACAGGTTGCACAAAATGGTTTTTTTGTAAGACCAATGTAGTTAAATCATTTTTGATGGCTTTGTAAACTGCCTGACTCTGGGTTTAAAAGTGACTTACTTTAATCAATAGGTAGAATTTACATTAAAATATTATAACCTATCTTTATGAGTTATGTTTGAGTTGAGTAATTTTTAAAGCATATCTTAAATATAGTTCAGGTAAAGTGGGGGAGGAAAAGTGTTCCTAAAGTTTCTATCAAGCTATGACGTTATTAATAAAGGTTGATGGTTATCACCAGTGAGGAGCCTTAATTTATGAAAGATAATTTTATTTATTTTATTTTATAAGGAGAGATTTGTATGTGGTGAGAAAATATTTAGTAGAGAAAAATAGCAGATTATTTTAGGTACAAGTGCCGGGATGACAGATGGTTTAGAGGAAGTTGTGTAAATATTAACGCAGATGTGGGGAAAGGAATGGGAAAAGTTGAACCAAGAGTCTGGAGGAAGAGGAATAGATACGAAAGCCAGGTCAAGAGCAAGGCAGCTTTTATGTGTAGTGACAGAAATCATTTTTTTAACATGTTGACTAAGTCACTGGTGAAATCAGAGGCAATAGCACTGTAGGAGAATGTGACTAGTACATCATCTCATATCTTTTGACTAGTTTTCTTTGTTTTATCTCAGTCTCTCTCATTTCGCTCTAATTGAAAACTCATCGGTAAGGAATTTAATTCTGAAGTGAGAGAAGTATTTTGTTATATTAAAAAGGATGGATCAACAGATTATACTACAATATCTCACTGAAAACAATAGAAATTTATTTTAACTTGAGATATTTGCAATATTATCCCAATACTCTTTGGGATGGTAGCTTAGATTATGAAATGCCTATACTTTGATCTTACCTTCTCATGACAAACTTGGGATCATTGAGTAAACATGAATACAGGGAAAGCTATCTTTGTCCTTTTTAGTTTGTGTTGTGTTTAAACAACTCGTGTTTCTCTTCATCCAGAACAACAACTAGCTTTTAAGGAGAGCAGAGAAAGAACAGCATTAGTTTTCCTCAAGCCTTAGGTTTAAATAGAAATGTGAAGGGGAAAAAAAAAAAAAAGGTTGGTCAATGAATGGGAGGAGGCACTTCCTGACAATCACACACAAAGCAGTTTTTTCAAGGTCAGATCTGGAGAACAACCAAAGAGATCTCTATGAAGTTTGTTATCTATCTGTTTCAACATTGTTCTCTCTACTCATTTTTTAATTGCTGTAGGGAAACGGCAGGCCTGGTGGGGTTTTTTTTTATATATATATATGTGTGTGTGTGTATTTGTAGAGCACAGAGCTTCTGCATGTGTAAGCTGGAGACAGCATTGAAGGCAATGATCAATTTGATAGACTGTATCACAAAACACATATAAAACACCCCTTGTTCTTGTAAATTCTAATTGTTTTTTTTTTTTTAATCTAGCCTGAATAAATTGAACAGACACTGTGTCATTAAATGCTCCTCTTTTTACAACTTGCCATTTTAACATGTCCATATTTTAATATTAACATTGTATTCCTTTGTGAATTGAGCTTTTATTCATTACACTCCTTTTTAGTCTAATAGTTATTATTATGCCGTTCATACTTTAGCTTCAGAGCTAATTATAGTCTTTGGCTATCTCCTTCTGGAATATAGATACTGATATATATTAATAACACATACCTTGCTCTCCAGCCAGCACTTGTATCCTAAGAATGCTGTGATTTTCTCTTCTCACACTGACTAAAATGTCCCAGTTCTTTTTGCATTATTGTTCTGCCATAGTGAAAAGAATTATCTACTAGAAATCTCTGCAAAGAGAGATCACGGGTTGCTCCCTCCTCCCATCATTGGAAATCCCTTAATATAGCCACGTACTGTCAACTCACACATAATGAAAATGTCAATAGTCCTCAGATTGGAACAGTTAAGGTACTGAAACAGATGTAGCCCAATATAAATAAATCTATTGAGCAGATGAAGAGGGAGAAGGCTTGGTCACACAGCCATTAAAAAATAAAATAAAATAAAAACACCCCTCAAACCTAAATTAACCATGAAAATCCCGCTAGCAAGAACATGTTGCAAACAATGTGAAGTAATAGACTCTGGCCCAGAAGAGCTGTGTTTAGTGAGATGCCACAGCTGGGATCCACAGGGATCAAAGGGAATGAGATCTCCGTGCCTGCTCCCTGCTGATGGGATGTCAAAACTTGCAATTCTCATCCCATTTCTCATCTTCCCCGACCAGAATATGGGCAAGAATTATAATTTTGTTCAACCTTCGCCTTTCTAAATCCTGTGAAGCTAGGATAGAAGTTAGAGAGAGTTCTGGTACACATGCTAATGATAGACACAATACTAGTAGAGAAGAAATGGAATGTTTAGATAAAATTACTGAAACTGTGGGTACCACTTTTCTCAGTGTGTATCCGTGAACTGTGAGCAGGAAAACCCAAATTTGTCCCTTCATCTAGCATTGGTGCTTTTGGATTAGCTTCTTCACATTAAGATGGCTCTCAATTGAGACACAAGGTCAAGATCTGAATCCACTTGGGAACTGTAATATTCCTTAAAGAATGTTCCTCTCCTCTCCTCTCCTCTCCTCTCCTCTCCTCTCCTCTCCTCTCCTCTCCTCTCCTCTCCTCTCCTCTCCTCTCCAGAAATGAAAGGACAATTTTTGGTCATAAAGCACAATCTTTCTCTGCCACATTATTGTAAACAAGGCCCACCGTGCCCTGCCCCCCCAGTCACTCTAGCTGAGGCATATACAGCATTTTAGAAAGCACTTCTTCTAAAGAAAAACAAAACAAAACAGGAAGAAAAGAGACTAAAACTTTTGGTCTGGGTGCTGATTATGAAACTGAAGCCACTCCAGCTTTTGCTAACGATCCCTAACAGCACATCAGCAGAGCCTCCCTGCCTTACAGAACAGCATCCGGAGCACGTGTTGATGCTTTGGCTCTGCTTTCCAACCTGCAGCTACTGCTGATGGATGTGTGAACCAGGAAGAAATCTCCTTGCCAGCCCCTGAGGCTGGAGAACTGGGCAGAGCCTTCCGCAGCTCCACACCAGGCGTGCAGCCGGGCGGATGCAGCAAGAGCAGCTACTCCTAAGGACAGGAGGCAGCAAATGCTCATAGCTCAGCATCTATTTCCAGATAATTAAGAAATGATGATTTGTTCAGAAAAGGGATCCTATTTTAACCTAATTCTGACTGTGAATTTCTCTTCACAGTCTTATATCCTTGCCTGAAAGCATGCCCAGCTCCCCTCTGGTGGAGTTGCTTGTGGGGATGCTGTGACAGGCAGGCTAATTCTTCTATGGGCAGGAAACCAGAGAGCTCCATGCCCACCAACCTCATGGGCTGCTTAAGCAATCTCTGCTACGAGAAACTGAAACCCCGGGTGGCACAGATCCATCACAGCTGAGGCAGCTTAACCACCACTGATCCCTCCACAAGAGGCTTGGGATTCTTTAACTAAAGATTTGCTTTATCTCAGGTATGGAGAATGGGGCATGTTGCCTAACACTTACTACAGCCACTACTTCACTGCAATACCAAATAGTTACTTCTTTTTGGCTTGCCTGATGAAAATGATTAAAAAAAAAGGAAAGAGAGAATGAAAGACAAAGAGAGAAAGAGAAAGAGAGAGAGAGTGAAAGAGAGGAAGAGAAAGTGAGGAAGAAAGAAAGAGAGGAATAAAGAGAGAAAGGAAAAGAAAGGAACAAGGAAAGGAAAGGAAAGGAAAGGAAAGGAAGGAAGGAAGGAAGGAAGGAAGGAAGGAAGGAAGGAAGGAAGGAAGG
>JANIJG010021244.1:45798-59072 GCA_024611175.1 Megaceryle torquata
TGTAACCATTCATCAGCTCCCCTCTCAGGCTTCTCTTCTCCAGGCTAAACAGCCCCAGGGCTCTCAGCCTTTCCTCATTAGAGATGTTCCAGGCCCATCATCATCTTCATAGCCTCTGTTGGACTCTCTAGTATTTCCCTGTCCCTCTTGAACTGGGGAGCCCAGAACTGAACACAATCTCCACATTATGTAACACTGTGCTACACAAAACCAGCCTCATTCCCAGCAGTGAGCTCGGACCCACCCAAGCAAGCTCAGAAGATAACCAAAGTCACTCCAGCCCTGGGAAATTTGTCTTCCAGTTACCAATGTCCCGGGCTGGGTTTTCAGGTTCATTAGCACCAGCAGCTGCTGGCCCATGCAGCTGGGAGGGGCCACACCCGGGATAAACAACCAAACCAGCCAATGGGAGAGTCAATACCATACTGACATCATGCCCCTGTATAAGGAGAGGGCTGCCCTAAGCTGGGGCTGCCTGTTTTCAGCTGGTTTTAGTGTGCGACTTCTGCTTGTAGTTGGAGCAGGGAAAGCGGCATCTCAGACACAGGTAGAGCCTTCCCATGTCTGTCACTTGCTTTGTGTCTCAGTTCATTAGTGTTATCATCATTGGCACGGCTGTTTTCTTCTCTCTTTGTGTTGTTTTATTAAACTGCTCTTATCTCAACTCAGGGGCTCTCATCTTTTGTTCTTCCTCCTGATTTTCCTTCCCATTCCCATTGGTGGGTGACTGGCTGGAGGTCTTTAGCTGCTAGCAGAGGTTAAACCACAACAACTGACCCCTATTGTAAAGCTCAGGTGTTCACTTCTGGCAGTGACAGCCAGGGCTCTGGGAAGGATGGAAGCCGCCCAGTAAGATGAGTATCCTCCCCACGTGAGACTGTCTTCTCTTTATCCCTGCCCACCCATGAGGCAGGGAAAGGAGCCTTTTTTGGCCTGGGAGACTTTAGCAGCACAGAAGGTTCACCTTGGGGTGCAAAACCTCCAGCTCCTGCTGGGATGTAGAGATTAAAGGCCTTGGACAAAGGCATCAACCCGACCTCTTCTTTCTGGACTGGGCAAAGCAGCAGCTGGACTCAACCTGCTCCAACCAGAGCTGTGAGCTGTGGGTCCTCTGCAGCCCCTGTGCCACTGGCCGTGGTGCCCAGGAGCATGCTGGAGCCAAGGTGAGTTTCTTACAGCTCCAGTGCTTGCTGTGGTGGAGTCTATTCCCTGGGGGGATTGCTGAGAAGGAGCAGCTTTCTGCTGGAGCATTTGTCCTATTGAACAAGAATAACGACCTTGATTGCAGGCTAACTCCAGCTCTTTTTACACCATTTCGTGTTGGGTGGCTTGCTGGAGAGCCTGGACAGACAGGGCAATCTACTGCCTCAGTTAGGAGCTTATTCCTCTGTTGGCTGGCAGGACAATCTGTCCTGGGAAAGCAGACACTACCTGACTGGAAACTCAACCAGCCTGCAGGGCAGAGTGTTCATGCTTGAGCTGCAGCCCTCACAAAACAAGGTGCAAAAGGGGGTATTAAACCTGACTTCACAGAGCAAAGCCCAGGCTGAAGCTGGATGTGTCTGGCATCTCCAGCACAAAAAGCAAAGCAATACTGAGTTAGATCCTCTGTCAAAACATGTCCCTTGACACCAGTGGCTTGTTGCATGGCAAATCTTAAATGAACCAGCATCCTGAAATAAATTCCCTGGGTCCCCAGAGGTCACCTTACTCCCAAGAAAGCACTGGGTATCTAATCACAGGTGTCCCCTGCCATCGTGGGAGAGCCAAAGGCTTCTGGAAAGGCAGTGGATGCCACCTGGGACATTCCAAGCCATGCCAAACAGTGCCAAGTCTGTACATTCTGCTACCCAGCTCTCCCCCTGGACATCTACAGAGCGTGGCAGGCTCTGGAAGGACCATCTCTCCAAGATGCCCGTTTGCAGGGGTCATCGCAGGTCAGGGCAAACTCCACTGCATCAAAAAAAACAACTGAGAGACTGCTAGGCACAGGTATTTGCTGTGAAGCTCTCCGACTGCCCTGTCATGACTTAAGCTCTGTGTTTTGCTAATCTTTAAGAAAAACTGTCAGCCCTGTAGGCTTGCACAAGCAGCTGCCCTGCTGCGCACGACGGCTGCCCCTCACTGTGCGACAGCTTTTAAAGCATCACCTCTGAGGTGTCTGTGAGGGGGTGCACAATGATCAAACTCAAACTGAAGGACCCTCCCCCGGAGACCAGCTCATCACCTGTATGATTTTTTTTTTTTTTTCAATTTTAAGAAAGGGGATAAGTCTGGAGAAGCACAATCATTTGAAATTAACTGCAAGGAAAATCATCCTCGTTGCCATGTAGATAAAGACAATAGCAAACCCGACAACAATAAAAGTCAGTAGCTGTCAAGAAGTGCTGCTCATTTTGATGTCAATGCAGTTCTGAGGCAAAATGTGGAAAAGAGCAGAAAAAAAAAAAAGTTTCAAAGGCAAAACAACTCAGCAGCACCCTCGGCACAGCTGGTTGTGCAGTCTTGCCACTGCAGACACCTCCTAAGACAGGGAGTTCTCGTGTGCATCCGCTGCAATGGTAGAGGATTTCCCTTCCTGCAGTCCCCCTCCCTTCTGTCGAGGTTGTTTTCTGTCGTGCGTTGATGGACAGAAACTTCCTCTTCTCCTGTCTTGCTCCATCCATGCAAACATCTCGCCTGGACACTGCCACCTCCCCGGTGATCTTCCAGCTCATCCAGCAGCCAGAGCCTGCCTGAGCGAGCCGGATTGTTCTGTGCTGCGTAGCCGAGGACAGACACTCACATGCTCTTTCCATCCACCCGTGTCAGCAGAAGCTGCCGCTGGACAGACAGACAGCCTCACTGCACACAACTCGTTTCACAAGCTGATGGGGCTAAAAGTCACGAGAGACTCATTCACACATCCCCGGCTGACATCCCACCCGAGCGTGGCGGGTGCAACCATTTCTCCAGGAAAAACTTTGCAGCAATAATCATATTTCAAAATGATTTGTGTTTTAAAATGAGTTTTTCCCTTTCCCCAGACCTTCCAAGCGTTTAAATCAAGATGACTTACGAAGTCCAGCTCATCTCCACTGGTCCTCAAGAGCCCAACTGGCTGCGGCCGGTGCGTAGGGGACACAATTATTATTGATTTTCCAATGAAAGGCTGACAGTACGGCCAGCACCGACAACAGCCGGTGACAAATCACCCCTCATAAATTTCTTGACACATCTGTTTTCAACATTTTCTCCCTTCCAGTCCAAAAGGTCTCGTGTGCTCTGCAGCAAGCCCCGGCTGACCTGCTCCCCCCGCGTGTGCTTCGACAGCACACACGCACCACAGCATCACAAGGGAGTTATTTTCCAGCCTGGCGTTAAACCAAGAAAATAAATAAAATCTGTTCTGGAATTCTTCAAAGTGAAACTGTTACCAATTTCTTATTGAACTTAAAACCTCTTTTTTTATTTCATTTGGAGGGGTTTTGCTTCAGTTTAACCTGGGAAAAAAAAACAAAACCAAACCCTCCACACCACAGTTCAGAACATTAATTTGAAAAGGAAAATGGGATTATTTTATTCAAAAATCTCAAAATTAAACATTTCGGCTTCCCCCTAAATAGTTACACTTTTCAATTTACCTTGGATATTTGAATAACCACTCAAACTCCATTTTTCAAGAAATAAGTCATTTTCTAGCAGCATGCCACCCAGCTCCTCTTACAAGTAGAATTCAACCTTTGCTAGGCCCTGCTCCAGCAGTTCCTGCCCTTACGAAATTACAGTCAAAATCAATTACGACTGCAACCAGCCCAGCCTTTCCCTCAGCCTTATTTTTGGTCTGACAGGGTAAAATCTTGCCCATGCAGTATTTTGCAATAACTGTCACTCTGAAAACAATTTCCCCTCGACACTGAGATATCCGAGTTCCAGATCCATTTTCCTCCAACCAGCTTTTCTCCTTTCATTCTTTTTTCTTATTGTGTTTGTTGGTTTATGTTTGTTCTTGGTTGGTTGGTTGTTTTGGTTGGTTAGTTTTGTTTGGTTGGTTTGGGGGGGGGTTGTTGTTTTTGTTTTGGTTTTTTGTTACTGTGTAATTTTTACTGCTAGGGAAAAAAAAAAAAAATCTCATTACCCACCTTGCTTTTTCCCCAAATATTATCGGTTCTATAAGCATTGTTGACACCAGCCTTGTCCTCTCCCTTCACAGCTCTCGCTGCTGACCCGGGAATGTGCCCGAGCCGCACACTGAAGAGAGGAGGCAGATGAATGAATGCAAAGGGCCTTTGTTTAAGGTGATGGGACCGGTCACCAACCCACGAAGGGGTCCCTGACAGCCCCCCAGGCGCGTCTGGCTCCGGGCAGGCCTTACGCCGGGGCTCAGGGTAAGAGCATCACGGGTGCCCCGTCCCGTGCAGACCGACTCCTTGAGCTTGCGGAGCTGCCCCGGCTCCCGGGAGCCGTTCGAGCCGCACTCAGCGGGCAGGGCTTTTAACTCTCAGCCTCGACGATATTCGTGCACACCACGAAGAGTGAGTCTGGTCCCTTTATTTGGCCCATAAACAGTTCCCATCTGCGCTTGAGACTTCCACCCTTCCCATAAAATCCTGCCTGCGTTTTTCCCAGCCCGCCGGCCGCTCACGGCAGCGCCCTGCAAGAGAAAAGCAGCTCCTGGCGGCGAGTCCCCCTCCTTCGCAGGTCCCTTCGATGGAGCCGGCAAGGTCGGCTCTCCCCTGGCAGGCTGGAGACAGGATCTTGCTCTCCCAGCGAGAGACAGACCAGAGAGCGCAGCTTTTCCCCAGGACTGGCTTCCCTGGGACTCTGCTCCGTGTGCCCAGAGAGGCGACCGCGGCACCCGGACTGGAAGGGGGCTGTGCACAAGCCCACTCCTCCCGTGGTCTCCTGCCTTCGCTGCAGCCCCTGCACCGCCCTCTCAGCTCTGGGGAGGAAACGACAGCACAGGGCAATGAGGAAAAACATCGGAGGACCCAGGAGACCTGGTGTTGGGTGCTGGAGTGTCACCCTCAGGCAAGAGACACTTGCTGCTCTCTGTGCCACCATCAAAAGCACCCTGTCCCGGGATCCTGCTGTCCCCGGGAGGCAGGGAGGAGAGCTGCCCGCCCCCAGTTCAGCTGCTGACCCCCTCCACCTTTCCCAGAGCAGCAGCTCTCTGCAAAGTCACATCCACGCTGCATCCACCACTGAGAGAGCCGGACACCGAGACAGACAGAGCAGCTCTTCCCCTAGTAGCCCCAGCCAGCATGACACAAGCTCCCTGGCATCCAGTTTGCTGATGGTATGAAGGGCCCCCAGCAGATAAAGCTCCCAAGTGCTTTCCGACCCCTCAGCTATCTGTGACCACCCACCGAAGGACCACGCTTTTTCAGGGGGAGCTCAGGACTGGTCCCGTGGCAAATCCATTTTAGGTCACTGATGTCAGTGATCATCACACTCTTATTCTCAAGTCTGTTTGCTGAGGCCCTTCCCCTCTTCTCTCCAGCCGTTTTTCAGGCAGATAATGAGCATCAGAAGCCCTTGCTAGTGGTTGGTTGCTTTTTTTCACTATCATGTATAATAAATGTGGTTTTGATTAAATTTTTACATGTTGCTTGATGCATCAAACAGGAATATGATATTCCACTGGCAACACGACACAAACCCCTCCTCAGCCAAACATTCATTTCCCAAACTGTTTCTGCAGCAAGTGTCGCTTCCACATTAAGACAAGACGATTGTGACAGTTTCCTGGGGGCTGCTGAGACAACATCTGCTGCAAGGTTTTCAATCAACATGCCTTAATTTTCACAACTCCAGTGCAAACATATTTATGGTAAATAACCCATCTCAGATGGAGTGAAACCAGGTAACCTTTTCAGTCTGTGCAAACATACATTTGTTTCTGGCAGAAACTTGGAATCTTACTCATTCTGTGTAACTAAGTAAAGATGATGATCTGTTTAAACCAGCTTCATGCAAACTCAAGTCCCAGCCCATCCAGGATACTGATCAGCCCATCCCATCAGCCCTGGCCAGGATACTGTGTTTTAAGGAATGTGGATACTTCTCCAGAAGGCTTCGTGTGTTCAGCAGCATCCCCCAGGGTGCTCACAACCACCTGCTTTCAGGGCGAGGACGAGGGACCTCTCTACTCACACCACGTCCTGCTGCTCAGCTGCTGGAGCTGCTGGGCTGGGCATCCTGGGACAGTCTGACAGCCATACTGGCCTTGGAGGCACTGGCCCTGAGCCTTGGGGCCACTGCCGCTGCAAGAGCCTCCTAGGCAAGTTCACAGGTCCATCCCCATAGGAAAGCCCGAGGTCACGTCCCTCACCTGCCCAACACTTCTGTCCAGCTTTGCCTGAGCTTCACTGACCCCCCCCCAGGGTTCACCTCCATTGCCAGGCAGGAATTATCCCTTTCCCAGCTCTCCCAACCTGCAAGATATCTCCGCGCCATAACGATGTTTTATGGATTAAAGTCAGGGAGTGGAGAGAAACAACGCCACGGAGATTACAGCGAGTGCTTTCATGGGGAGCAGGGGAGGGATTTCCATCAATGAATCACTTGACCATCTTCTATTTCATTTAGGTTTTTATTACAGAACTTTGTAGCAGCAGTTGTGATTAATCCGGATAATTCCCCCCGGCAATAAACACCAGGGCAGTAAATCACGCACCATTAACTGGCCATTGCCTACGGGTGCTGCTCTGGGGAAAGCTCTGCTGCCTGTGGGGAGGGCATCTTGGAAGTTCCTGATGCCTTTTGCCCATCAATGCCTGAACTGTGCCTAGGAAATTCTGATCCCTGAGTTCTTGGGCTCAGCCAGATCAACTCGAGCTCTCCCCCAGAGAGAAGAGGGTGCACCAGCCCAGGTGCCTTCAGAGTGAGGAGGACATTCCTTGCTGCTCCATGACACACACCCAGCTGCCTTTGAAGCTCAGTGCATTTGCACTCAGCCTTGGCCTGAATCCTTGACACATGGAAAGCTTTGCATGTGTCTGATTTAGCAGATGCTTCTCCTCCTGTCTGCCAACATCGGTTTTCTGCCAAAAGACAGACTCTTCTTGATCTGGAAGAAATAACTGATCTGGAGACAGCTCTCAGTCACAGCTCTGGCTCCTGTTTGTGAAGCACTCTGAGCCCAGGAGACAAGAGTGCCCAGTGGGGCAGTCCCGTGTGACGCGGGGGGTGCCCCAGGCACGAGGTCGGGGCAGGACCAGGGGAGCCCGTGGTGCTCCCGCTGCACAGGGCAGAGCTGGGTGGGTGTCACAGGGGTGGGAGAGTCTCTGGAGCACTCCCTTTGCTCCAGCATCTCATAAGCTTTTTCCAGGCCCCTGCAGCAGCAGCTGAGAGACCATGACGGGGACTGGTCCCACCACTCTGAGCTGCCTGCTTGGGCATCCTTCAGGTTGCTGTCGAGGACCAATTCAGCAACAGGTTTTGGAGGTGTCCCGGGCTGGGCTCAGGTTCATTATCACCAGCAGCTGCTGGCCCCAGCAGCCGGGAGGGGCCACACCCAGGATAAACAGAGTCAGCCAGTGGGAGAGTTGATAGTGATGTCATGCCCCTCTATAAGGGAAGGGCCGGCTGGGGCTCTCTGGTTTTGACTTGTTTCAGTGTGTGCTTCAGCTTGCAGCCAGAGCAGGGAAAGCAGCGTCTTGGATACAGGTAGAGCCTTCCCATGTCTGTCACTTGCTTTGTCATTTCGTTGGTGTTATCATCGTTGGCACTGTTGTTGCTCAGCCTTTTTTCTCCAAATCATACTTGTTTCTGAAGGCCTGAAATGGCCATTTGTGGGCTCTGCATGAAGAGGCATCGCTGGGTGTGCAGGGCCCTGGCAGCAGAGCTGCGTGGTGGGTGTGAGAGCAGGTTGGAGACTCCACCATCCCTGCCTGCCCTTGTTTGTCCTCGTGCTTCCCCAAAGCCCTGCTCTTTGCTGAGAACTTTCTCCCAGCCTCTCATCTCTGGAAAGCCCAGAGGTTTCCAGGACTGGAGGGGAAGTGATCTGAGCCAAGACACATTCTGAAACAGTTTTTATTTCCCCGGAGAGGCTGCAGCAGTAGTTCTGAAGGGAGAACGCTTAATGCTCAATTTAGCTTCACATGACCTAATTTGCCACCACTTATTCAATGAGGGGGAAGCAAGTGACAAGAAATCTTTCCACGTGGACCTTGAGAGCTGCTAAATTCCTGGGGGCACCAAGGGAGGGATATTTCTGCAGTGGCATTTGTGCAGGAAGATTGGTCGCTCATTGGTGATGAGTTGGAGACAGGAACTGGTGGTCCCTCAGGCAGCTGCAGTGGATTCCCAGTCTAAGCCTCTCTGAAGCTGGGCTCCCATGCTTTGAGTCTTCCAGCAAGACCTCAGCTAATGTGCATCTTTCCTGGGGCTGCCTTCTGCAGTTACGAGCTGGGGACAGCTCGCAGGGCTTACATGTTCCATCCACCTTGTGCAACACTCTGCATGTTCCTGCGCTGACCTCATCTGACTGGGAATTGCCTGCTTTTCTAACCTGAAAGCACCTTTGATTTTAATATTTCTGTGCTATTACGTGGTCTGTGGTTCCGCCTGTCCCTGGTCCCTCCTCTCCCACCTCCAGCCTGCTGTTCCTCTCTGAGGTAACTGCATCTCCTTCCCATTTTGCTTGGACCTCTGTCCCTGCACGCCCTGTCCCCTGCCTGTGTCAGCTACCTGTGTTCACCCTTCGGAAGGGACACAAGATTTGAAGGTGAAAGCAGCGGTGCTCTGAGACACGTGTGATCTTTTGGGGAATTTGACTCGATGCCAGGATGGGCGGCTGCTCTTCTGGGGTGACCCAAGTGATCTGTCACAATCCAGTGGAGGGAATTTAACCAGACTAGTGTTTCTGGGATGATATGGTCAGGTTTGGAAAGTTGGGTGACTGAGGGGAGGTGCTGGGAGCTCTTGGGGTTGCTCCCACAGCCTCTGCAGCCCTGGATGCTGGCTTCTTATTTTAGGAGTCAAATGTCTCTGGCGGGGACATTTTCTGTCTCTGGACCACACTTGCTAATCCTCAGGTGCTCAGATGACATCGCTGCCTGTTGTGTTTTGTTCTTCGGTTTGGGGAATCTTCCCGCGCTGTCTGCCCTCCGGCTGAGGCTGTAGGATGAGAAATGTACCTATGACAAGTTGTTCCTTAGGGCCATCTTCCTGTTACTGGAGTGAAGACTTAGGACTAGCAGAGGGCATGGGATGTGGTCACATCAGCCACAGGCTTCACCGCACCGGTGGCTAAGCCATCAGCCCTGCCACTGGCCATCCATGCGGCTCACTCCCCAATCCCTTCTGGAGCATGGCTTTGGCACTTCCATACACCTGCATTTCCATTTCTGCTTCATCGTGGCTCTGCTGCATGTCTCTGCCGTACGTCTTTCCCTCCTCCGAGCTCACCCTTCCTCCTGACAACTCGTATGGTTACACTCGAGGTCAGAGACGCGCATTTCCGCAGCGGGAGATCGCGCCGTCCTGCTCCCCTTCCAAAGGGCCTATTCCCAACGCGCCTCGGCTCTAACACATAACGTGCAGGGTTTTTATTTAAGCAAACAAGGACGAATGTTTGCTGGTAAACATTCCAGGGAAGTGTGCCAAGGCGCATATCCTCCCATCCCTTACAGGAACGTAAAACATCAGCGCGCTGCCAGCCACGAGGACCACAATGTTTTTCCTTTCATACATAAAAATGTCTTACTAATTAATCATCCCCTCGCAGTAGCCAAATCCGAGGCAGCTCTGCCATATGCTAACGCGCACCGGGACGTCGCGAGCTGTGAAGTGTTTAATACTAATCAGGCGCAGAGAATATTGCTCCCCATCCGCATACACAGCGGCACCACGGCCTCCAAACGACCGGTCATAACCCATCCTCCTCCGCTTCTCCACCCGTCTGTTCCTGCTGCCCGTCGGCCATGGCCGGGGCACCCAGCAGTGCCCCTGCCCTGATCCTGGCTCCTGTGGGTGAGGAACGACCGCAGCTGCTGAGAGCAGAACGACTCGGGTGGACTGATGAGGGTGACAGAAACACGTGCCACCAAGGCAGCGCCTGGCAGCCGCGGAGCGCTCAGAGCACAGGCAGGCGCTGAGGGGACAGGTTACACATTCCGGGGGAACTGGAGGTAGGGGAGACATTCCAACAGGTTCTCATGCCACAGATGCAAGATTGTCTCCAGAATAAATCCCAGATTGCTGCTGGGCTTGCCAAATGGTTCATGTCAGAGCCCCTCCTGAAGAAATTCCCCAGGGTAAGTACAAAAAAAATACCTTAAAATATATTTAGAAGTGGTGAAAACAGTCAGAAACCTTAGTTCGGTGACAAACCATTTGTTTTTTCAGGGTCTCAATCTTCCAAGAAGCAGTTTTTCTGAAGCCCGTTCTGATCTTTTGCTTCCCTTGAGATACAGTTGTGCTGTTGCTCCTGCAGACAACACATCTGCTTTCTAAGTGAGAAAGGGGAGCTCTAGAGATACCTCCAGGGTGGACACTCCTGCTCTGCTGTGCCATGGGGACCTGGCACAACCATGTGCAGCACTTGGGGATGGACACTCATGTCCAGAAGCTTGTGGAGCCTCTGAGTGAGTGGGGTGCCCGGGGTAAGGCGAGGTGAGCTGTGCGCTCCTCACCCACAACACGCTCGATGCCGCGTCGCTGTGAGTCTCCCGCTCGTCACTTACCCGGCGATGTGCCGAGAGATCGCCTCCCACTCTGGCATCATGATGCAAGTCGTGCAGGAGCCTGTAATTGTGAGTATGACATTTAATAAACACTGTGGATCACACGCACCACCTGAGGGTTGGATCCGGGTGGGTGTTACTGGTGAATAAATGCCTCAAAGTGCTTTCTCCTTAATTACATCCATAAAGAACAGATGTATCATGGGCCTTCCATTATGGCTATAAAGAGCATCACAAACAAATCATTAATACACATAAAAATGGCAGGTAATTAATTTTAATTTTAGCATAAATACTATCGTATGGCTTTATTACCAGCCCGACCTTCAGGAGGGGACATCAGCTGTATTAATTTGTTATTACCAGTAGGCAGGAGGTGCTTTCTAATAGCTCAGGGCTAAACAGAGAGACCATCAGGGCTGTCAAAACTGCTCTCAGGCAGAAGTGCAAGGGCTTGTGTGGCCTTTGCAGAGCCACTGCTGCTCTGGGTGGGCACTGAGTGGGCTTCCCGGTGGGTGGGGGGGCAGGGTTGGATCTGGCAGGGTCTGAGCAGCCCCTGGCTGAGTCTGCACCCTTCATGCTTCTGCAGAGAGAGAAGCTGAGTGGGACTCTGGCCCTCTGGGAGACATCAGGGCTCAGTCCTGCCTCCAGCAAACTCCGTCTGGCTCAGCCATGCAGAACTGAGCCCTCACCTCACCCTGCCTGGGCTGCCTGTCCCCTAGACATCCCAAACCCTGCACATCCCATGCCAGGGCTGTGCCCAGCAGCTATGCACACAGTTTGCCACCTGGGCTAAAACTATCTGCCGCTAAAGCAGCTCCAGCAGCCACCATGGGATGGTCCTCCTGCTCTTTGGACCACAGCGATTCGGACTCCCCAGGTACACTGCTAAGAGCTGCCTCTGGTGGGAGAAAACGGGCTTCATTTTCATAACCTTGAATCTCCTTTTGCCAGAGAAGAGGCTTTGAAGATCAACCCATGGGCAGAGAGCAGCTTTGCTTGCATGGAGGTATCTCAGTGCCCAGAGCTGCGGGGCCAAGCAGCTAGAGATGAGTCCCCAGAGGCATAGCCAGCCCTGGGCAAAAGCCCCACAACACAGAGGCCTTCCAGAGACTGGGAACATCTGGGAGAAATCCACTGCATGTATCAACTAACTCTGCAGACAAGGTGTTTGGGCACGCACCAAGGGAAAGAGGAGACTGCACCAGCATGAAGAAACAGGTAATTACTTCCCCTGCACTGGGGAGACAGAGTCATGAGGAGAAGGACAAAGGGCCTTTCATTTGCTGTTTGCCTTTGGGCTAACGATGGCGAGCACTCTCCTTTGCTCCTTGCTGAGCCCCACCACCCTCCTGCCCAGGCAGCATCTGTCTCCCTGTGCCTTGGGTGGAGCTGGGACATGCCGCGGGCAGGTGAGGTGGCTTCAAGCCTTGAAGGGACTTCACCTTCTGCCACCACTAACCACTCTTCTGCCAGGACCTGCAGGCTGGATGCCTGCCCACAGAAGAGCCTGGCAACCCCTGCTGCTCACTGAGATGTTGCCCAACTACTTCTCTGAGGTTTGCTGGTGCTCCAGCCCCATGTCTGGCCCAGCACACAGCTGTCCAGGGCAAGTCTGAGGCTGGAAGACAAACCGTGCCAAGTGATCCGTGAAGTGGGAGAGAGGATGGAGTAAGGTATTACATATCCACATGTGTGCATGTGAGCTGCGGGATGTGGACTGTCCTCTGCCGCAGCTCCAGATGTCCATGTGCACATGCCTCGTGTTTGTGTTCATCTTAACAAATGTTGTGTTCACTCCATCCTAAGCTAATACAAATAAATGACAGGAGATGAGCATCAATTTGTGAGTTAGAGGCAAAGAGAATAAAATAAAAGCAGTTCCCAGGCAGGAAAGCAGCAAGCAGCACTTGTGAAGCCCTGAGCCTGAATAAATCATCTCGTGACTGAATGAACTGTCATGAAGGCTGACAGAAGCTCAATCCAGAAGCAGTTATCCCATGCTTGGGTATCAATTACAATTGCTAATTTTGAAACCGAAACCAGCTAATGCTAACTGGGGACCGAGAATTAAACTGTCAAGAGTTAAACTGTCAAACGTGTTTTCTGGTTGTTCTCACCAGGAGTTTGGAGTTTGAAATGGCCAAAGCTTCTGGGCCATAAAAGACATACAGCTGCTGTGAGATGAAAGAGGAAATCACAAGCACTGGCTTTCATATCAAGTGGGTTTGCTTGTAAAAGGATATGGAAGGCATTTCTGCCTTGCCTTCACCACCAGTGACTCAACTGGTGTGGATGCTGTTGGACTCCATGGAGAAAGAGCTCCTGCCTTGCTGTCTCCAGGTAAGAGAGATGGATACGAATCAGGGATATGAAAATGTGAGATGCTGTTTGGGTCTCCAGCCCATGAGGTCCTGCATGTCATGAAGAGCCATGGTCCTGACTCAAGATTGTTAAGCTCATGTTTCCCAAGCCAGGCTCCAGAGTGGGTCTCCCAGGGGCTGGTGCTGCTGGGAGGGGTTGGTTGCGTGGAACACTGAGCTCCAGGCCCATCTCTGCCCAAGTGCTTCCTCCCCCCCCGCCCCCCCCCCCCCCCCCCCCCCC
>JANIJG010021246.1:0-27151 GCA_024611175.1 Megaceryle torquata
AAATAAACCACAAAAAACAACACCACACCACAGAAAACAACACTATAAAACACCCAAAAATAAACCAGACAAAAAAAAAACAAAAAAAAAAAAAAAAAAAAAAAAACCAAAAAAAAAAAAAACCCCAAAAAAAAAAAAAAAACAAAACAAAAAAAAAAACCAAAACCCCCCAAAAACTAAATATGGTAATATTTTGGATTATAATAGCCTTTCCACTGGGTGACCATGGAACAAAAGCAACTGGTGGATAATAATTTATTCTTTAGTCATTCAGCGCTTTCCCAGTGTTGCCAGCATAACTGGAATACAAATAGCTGCAGTGTGCTGCATGATTATTATACCCTGTATTAACAGTCAAAACAACTATTAGTAGTGTATTAAGTATATACACAAGTCTTGGCAGGAGACAAAAAAAGCCAGCACAAAAACATACTCTTTTAGAACTGATCCGCCACTGCAAGTGCATTTTAATGAAGCCAGATCTGTGGGCAACAAAACAAACCCTAAATTTTTTATTTTTATATGTTCCTTCCCAATACTCATTCAAATTTAAATAACCTTCTATCACAACATTTAATTACCTTACTCCTGAGATAATTGTGTCAGACAAAATAGGGCACAGATTGAGAGAAACTATTTTGAAGAAACAAATAAAAATATATATTTCTTTTTTAATTTTTCTTTACCAGCTTAGGTGATATCTTTGGAACAGTTGCCTACATAATAATCTATCATGGATGTTGATATTTTTAAGCTTAATATTTAACATCTGCCAAACCCAGGGTGTTTCTTAAAAGGAAAATAGACTACAGTGCACAAAGGAACTATTAAACATAGTAGCTGGGTAAAGATTAAAAAAATTTTATTAAATTTACCAAATTTTTTCAGATTTTTAATCTCTTTTAGTTTTCTCATTTATTCCTAGAGAATGTAAACTATGGATACTGATGCATTATTTATTCCTATAAATTGTAAACTATGAACCCTCTCATATTTTTAAAGTTTTTCTCCTATCTGAAGATTGAAAAACAAATTGGAAAGCTCTTCTACTATAGATACTCTATTTTATATCATTTTCTTCTTGTACAACGAGTGAGAGTCAAGACAAAGGAAGTATTACAGGAAAAAAAAAAACCAGCAAATATTGTATGCATTTTTTGTTGCTCAGTAACAGCCACACAGAAGACCAACAGATAAAAATTTGGAATAAGTCTGAACCAGCTGGAAAGGGAGGGAATCTTGCTCAACAGGCCAGGTGCACTGCAGGCTGGCTGTGGGTTTTGGTTTTCTTTTTAATGCTGCAAACAGGATACTTAGCCATCAATATTTTTTCAGTATGACTCTTTCTATGACTTCTTTCCAAATCTTTACCTTATTTCCCATTAGACTTACAGTACTAAGCTGCAATTTCATATTGTATGTAGGACTATGAAAAGAAAGAGAGAACAAACAGCATTGCAATTACCTGGAAAAGGGTTATAAATAGGAATGACAATGAGAAAGCTAATAGTTTCATTTACCTGCCATGAAAACCGAGTTGAGTCTACCTCAAACACCTTCAGGGTCAAAAAGCTCTGCAGTTTTAGTCAGTTCCCACAATGAGGAAGAGAAAAAAAAAACCACATTACTTGCACTAAGCCAACGCAATGATGCGCTGGCAGCAAAAAATCTGAAACAATGACAAAAGAAGACATTAGGAAATATTTAGCTCAGCAACTTTTGAAGAAATCTGTACACAAATTTACAATGAAGAGGGTGAAGTGGAAGTTTATTTAAGGACTTGTTCTGCTAACACCACTGCCTAAACTTATGCTTTTCTTTGTTCTTCAATTTTTTCTTTCTCCTGTACTAATTCTACCACTTTACTGGGATACAAATATACACTTATCTTCATATTTGGAAGCACTTATGCAGTAGAAATGAAACAGAAAGCATATGAAAACATCTGAAATGTTTCCAGTTCTCTTACCTCTGTACTTCGTGCTCCCTGTACACAAACACATTTAAATATCAACATACCTTCTGTACTTCCTGCTCTCTGTCTGTACACTTACACACTCGAGTATCAGCTTTTTACATTTAATAATCTCTGGTTTAAAAGCCTCATGAAACTGAACAATTACAATGACCAAATTGTTACAGCAGTAGCTAGAGCCAATTTGGAAAATGAGGCTTGGATGAATTTAGAATGAACTAGTTCTAACGATAGGTAAACTGGTTTTAACAATAGGTAAAAATGCCTCAAAGAAAGTCTAAGTACATAATCTTATATAACAACACCCAAACATAATAGAAAAAGGCATACCATAACACAAAATATTTAAACTTTTAAGCTTAATCTTTTACTGAAGGAAAGGTGACATTGTCATTATTTTTAATGCATGGGATTGTTCACCTACCAGACTACGTGTACATGATACACAATGAGACCCTGAAAACCACCAGGAGGATATTGAGCTTGTGCTTACTGCATTTCTTCAACAGACTGCACAGACCCATCTCCTGCCCTGCACGTGGGAGAGCTGAAGCCCTGGCTGAACCCCGGCTGTCCTAGCTGCAGTCTCAGAGGCAGGCTGGCAGCTAGCAAGCATTTGGAAATTTATAGGACAGACATAGGCCAGTTTTTTCCTCTCTAAGGACAAGTAAATTCATCACTGTTGTTGGCTGTTAGTATACCACTGACTTTTTTGGTTTTTTTCTTCCCCTTTTAAATTAGAAACATGCTTACAAGAATATTCTCAGACAAATGTCTGAAGAGCAAAGCAAGGCCTAGAAACTTAATTCTAACCATGCCTAACAGTTGTCCAGTGGTAATTAAGATCCAGCTTTCTGGTTTTTCACTTCTTCTTGACAGGTTATTGACCAATATCCATCTTCATGGATCACTAAAAGAACTCAGTAGGCTACTGAGTAAAGCTGAAAGGCACAGACCAATTTTTGCTTCCTGTCCTGAAGCACTGGAAGAGTCATTGTATACATTAAAGCTACTGACCATTATTTGGACCATTCACTTTGGAGAACACAATGCAAAGGCCTGCTACAGACCCACTGTACCTTCTATATTTGTATTCATTTGATATTACACTACTTTTGAATTGGGCTTTACATTCATAAATATGAGAGAGTATTGCTGAGGAAGTAATACATGTGAAGTGGCCCGCAGACCCTGAACAAAGCAGATCTTTCTCCACCCATCACTATTATTCATCAGACATGGCAGAATGAAGAGCTGAAAAGATCAAAGAGCAGAGCAACAGCAGTATCTACTAGTAATTGACAGTGTAAGCAACACCACTAATCAAGGCCAAGACACAGGACATTGTAGAGGACAGACATTCAGGTTCTCTGGCTTAGCTAACATCATTTAAACTGGGAGCAGTCAAGCAAAAGGAAGGAAAGTCCTTTAAATACAAGGAGAGTTTTAAGTAAAATAAGCAAGAGTGAAGTTACACCTGCAAAAATTAAAAATAAACCTGAACATGAAGCAATTTCAGCTAACATTATGCTGTACTGATATTTCCTGAACACAATAGAAAACTGATTTCAAGCATAAAAATACTTGTAAGCTTAGGAAACCTAGCAGCATCATTCACATTTCGGATTTTGTATTTGTTGGCATTTTCTTTAAGTCCAACACATCAAACCAGTGCTTTAAAAAACAACAACGAAAATAAAAGAAGTGCCAAGAGGCAGGCAGGAAGTGAAAGAAGTCCACTGGTACTCTCCTTGGTTGTCAAAGGAAAGGGTTGAGAGAAAAGCATTGGCTGCTGTCCTGACCAATATTGACTTTCATAATCACTTTTTCCTGTGTGTGTTTTTAAGTGTACCTTTCAATTCAACCATTTTCTATGGAGACAAAATGTCACTACATTTTAGCTTCTAATTATTTTATATCCTAAAAACCCCAGTGAATTTACTCTCGTTGTAGTCAGTATTCATTGTCTTCAATCTTAAGGAAAACAGTTGTCCAAGGGACTAGAACCCTCTAAAAATGGTTAATAAAAGGTTGGCAAACTATGTAAAATATTGTTCTCCTTCTTCATGGAATAACTGGGTCCCTACCAACCCAAACCACTGCATGATTCTGTCATTTTCCAGGAATAAACCCCAACCCCCCCAAAGTCAGTTCTCATAACTGCTAAACACTTGCAGGTACGCTTCAGGCATTTTTACAGTGGGATAGTTTGCTATTCTGAAACACCTTCAGAAGGAATTTAATCTAAAAGGAAGTGTTGCACTGGCTCAACCATATTCTCGTATGTAATTATCTTTTACAACTCAAAAGATAATTAAAGTTGCAAATATCTGAAGTCTTCTGTCTAGTACGTTTCACAGTCAGAAACAGTAGACAGAGAACAATTTGTCATTTTCATGGTTACCCTGGAGCCATTGTATGAAGCCATGCTCATTCCCAAACCTGCTTGGGATCAATAATTGTAATTATTCTATGCAATATTCTGGAAACTTGAAAATACCCTGACACAGAGAAGCTGAGAAGCAGATGCAAGTGAAAATAGTTTAGCCAAAACCAGAACTGTTTGTTCAAAATGTACCTGGCAGAAACTCATTGGCCTGATAGCAACAGAAAGTTTAAAACAGTGAGAGCTGTCTTACAGTTAAATATTTAGAACAATAAATGAAGTATCATACCAAACACTTAGCATTCAGGTAGACAATTACTAAGAAACCCACTTTTGCCCATTTGTGGTTATTTGAAAAAAGATCAGCTTTATCTTCAGTGTAAGGCAAAACTCTTTTTTTTTTAATGTAATTCATTATCCATTGACAAAGAGGTTACAGCAGAAATAAATATGACCCATTTCCTTTAGAATCCCTCAAGCTCCTTTGTTGTTTTTTTTTTCAGATTAGGACAGAATAGCCTTCCAAGCAGCAAAATGCAAGCACTACAGCTCCAGTTTTTCTGATTAAGGAGCTATTCCAAATGAAAAGGATGTCATGAAAGCACAGGTTTCTCCAAGTAAACTTCCCAGCTTTAGTAAGCTACAGACACAAAGATTTTTGTCTTTCTAGTTCTTCAATAGGAGCTGTTAAACCAAAGATGATTTAATCCCTTTTCTTATAATTCTAAGGCTACCCAAGTCATTGATGCATAATCAGTGTTAATTGTAGCAGTTGAATTTATATCCTCAAGTTATTTGGCTGAAAAGGCTTAGCTGAGTAAATTCCTAGTATTCTGTTTTCTCATCCAGCCTGCAGTTTGCAGTGAAATACTACTTCACTTTAGATATATCTAAAGATTTTAAGGCAATTTATAGAGAACTGTATTCTACATGAAAGCATCTTTGGATGAATGAAACCAAAGCATACCTCCTCAACTGAGTTTTGTGGCCCTGGTACTTTTTCTTTTGCAAAATAAGCAAACACAACAAGAAGTTAACATTTTTATATTTGATTCCTGTTCTTTGCATGATAGTGTGCCTGCCACATCTGGTGAGCTAAGAAATTTTACTATGCCAACAAAGCACTTCTTTCAAAATTAGAGCCAAAATAAAACACATATTGTAACACCCACAGTCAGATGATCTCTTCTAGAACCAGTTGCCTTTCATGTAAGGCAGTGGTAGATACAGTCATCTGCTGAACAACCTCATGCTTCTCCTTGGTGATGCCCTTTCCATCATCCTTTCACATCTCAGGTAACTTCTGTGCAAATCACATTAAATTCTTTTCAGCTACCAGGTTCCAGCTCTTAACATATTTTGTTACATCATCATACTCATATTATGGCGGGAAAAAAATAAACAGAATAAGCAGCTTTGTCATTCATGGTTACTACTTAATGTAATATATTAGTATTTTGTGCAATACCCAGCCTGATGATAAAAGAACCAGGAAAAATAATCTTTTGTTTTGTTATGTTTGATCTTCCACTCAAACTGAATTTAATTTAAAAGTATAATAAGCCAACAGAAAATATTTTTCCCTAATTGAGATGTACCATCTGCTGCAGTAATCAGCAAAACACATCTCAACTCATTTGGATGTTTGATGCACTGTTTTTGTACAACTGAAAACAGGAAATATGATCATGATTACAATACAAAGTAATTTTTGTCCTAGCAGTATTTATTTTACATATGCACTCAGTGGAGCTGCTTCTGGTAAAGCTGGCTTGCCCTGCTTTTCTCCCACCCCAAATATTTTTTTTATTGGTATTGCATTCTCAGAGAGCCTAAAATAGGGATTTAATCTGCTAGCCACTGTAAAAATGAATTTAAGTGTGTTTTAGATGGGGAATGATCTGAATGTAAATATTTTTCACTCTCTTTTCACACACATTACTTGTGCTGAAGACACAGAAATCTCCATCCTAAATTACTTCTCTGTAGTTTGAAGTGTTTTCTATTTTTTCTTTTTTTTTTTTTTTTTTTTTAACTCAAATGCTCTTTTTATTAAGTAAAATATTCAGAATTTGGAAGTGGATTTGCTAGTTTGAAATAGGATTCTCTCATTCCACATACCAAACCAGACATGGTTCAGATGTGTGAGTTTGAGATCCATGCTATTTTAGCTCAAATTAGCCTGTCAATATTGACCAAGACTTGAGACTATTCTGGCCCGTGTAGAGAACTTCTTCCAGAAAGACAGTCTGCATCCTACAGAGTGTATTAGCTGTAACAGGAGGAGGTTTTCGGAGCGACCTACATTTGAGATAGAAAGGACTTCTTCCTTCCAAAGAATCATTTTAAAACTTAAGTCAAGCCAGTTGAAGGAGTAACATTAAAGATAACACCATGAAGTGTTATCTTTATCACGTGTACTTCTATGTTGTACAAGATCTTCACTTGTAGGAGGATTAACTTGCAGTGAATCAATGGCATTTTGTCTTAATCTCCTTTTGTAGCTCTTGTAAGAAAAGGATTCTGTAGGAACAAAATAAAAAAAGAAAGGACAAAAATAAGACAGGGGCATGTAAACATCGTACAAACAGAATTTTCCCTTTGCTGCCTGTATGAACTGTACATGAAAGAAGTTTTTCCTTCCTCTTCCAGGATCACTGGAGATCTAGACAGTCAATAGGTGTTTTATAAGACAGTTACAAAGCTTGAGGTTCTCAAGGGCTATTCTTTCTGAGAAATAGATATTTTAGCTCAATTGAATAACTGATTTATTTCAGTTAGAGTGTGAAGTTCTTATTTTAACTGTACTTTTTATTTGCTGTGAGATTATTCCAGATTGACATTGAAAAAGCTTTTGATTTGTGTGGTTTGTTTTCATGTTCTCATCACAGAAGAGGGACCAAAGGCTGGCATCACTTCCAAGGATGGAAAATTGATATGAAAATTAGTTTTTCAAGCCCTGAAAGAGCTACATAATGACCAAATTAACGTTTTAATTCTTCTATAAAAGAAGATAATCCAGAGAAGGATAAAAAGTTATGTACACATTTCCTTATTTTCTAGAATCTGTGCAAAGGAAACAGGATCTCAGAGCTCTGGTCCCTTAAGTTCTCTCTTCCCTTCTTTTCTGACAAAACCAAGAATTCTTTTGTATTGAAATTACTCTAATTATAATTCATTGCTACTTGTTTTGGTTTAATTGAGATATACACATAGAAAACAGGAAGAAAGCTTCAAGAGGAAGTAAGAGGGTGTGAGGAGGCTTGGGGCTTTGTCTGAGTGAGACAAAGGCTCACCTAGTCTTGTAATATCTTGGTATCCTCCAGTAAGAATAATTCTCAGTACCATGTTTTTCCACCTTGGATCTTCAAACCCTGATGGAAATGATTCTATTTTAGATGCAACAAATTACTAAAAGCAGAGCAGTCCAATAGCAGCAGGGCTCAGAGGAGAATTTAATTCTTCCATTCTCCCTCTGAGTAGCCTATCAAATTATACCAATTCATATTAATCAGATACAGTTAGTTACTAAGATAATAACTAGTATAAGAAAAGTCAAACTTGGTTCAATTCTTCAAGTGATAAATTTCCAAGGTTTTGTGCCTTACCTGATAAGAGTGCTGTAAAGATCTGCAGCTGCTGAGATAATTTGTCTCTGTTTCATTTTAGGGTTGGTGGGGTTTTTTTGCATTAAGACATTTCATATTTTCAATTTTGAAGTAAGGATGTACTAAAATTTCAGATTTCTGTAAATTGTCTACTTTGTAACTATTATTTATCTGTGAGCATCTAATATTTTTTGTTGATTTCTGAATAATTATAATGTTCGTTATTGAACTTAAGATTTTATTTTTAACTTCAGAAACACACAAAGCCTGAAAACAATTAGAAGTTCCCTATATTTCAGTATTTTTGAAGTGTTTGAAAGAAAAATTAACCCCAGCTTCACAAATTCCAAGTCCCAATGCAATAGCATATGAATAAAACTGTATCAGAATGAAGTGGGTTTTTTCTCAATTTTCCATTGAAATTGAAAGGAAAATGCTTTCATTTAACTAAATATTTTTATGCAGATTAACAAAACCAGGATTTTTTTTTTCTGAAAATGCTTTTGTTTACCTCTATGTTCTGTCCTGTATTCTACCACTGGGGGGGGGGGGGGATAAATTAATGCAGGTATAGTTACTAGAACCATAACAACTTCTTAGCAACTATGCTTCTACTTTTGTTTTTGCTTCCACAGCTTTCTGACCAATTGACTTAATTCCACTAGTGAAAAATTGCAACCCTCATACCTGATACTTACATCTCCTCTGCTTCTTTCCACCAGGGAAACTATTACTGTGTTGGCTGTGCATAAACCCTTGCACATCATCGTGATACAGGACACTTGATTTTGCTTAAAACAAGGATATTAATTTTCTCCCACTATTGATGTAATTCATTGAGAGATTATGGGACAGCTTAATCTGCTTCACAGATATGCGGCTCAAAATGCTCCCGTATTATGAAAATATTTCTCTTTATTATTATTATTTTGTTTTGTTGCTGTTGGTTTGGTTTTGGTGGTGGTGGTTTTGTTGGTGTTCTGCTGTTCCCAGTCTGGTTTCTTTCAAATGTTAACAAGGGGAAGAAATGTAAGTCTTAAGTGAACATCTTGTTAGAACTTGTATGTGCTCTTATGTGTCATGTAAGCACTTCATATGGAAAAGCAGGTGTTCTCCGTTGGAAGTAGAGTCAATAAGGCTGGGCAAAGGAGGAGTCAGAAGATAAAAAGAGAGCCAATAACAACATCTCATACATGAGGACCACCTCCAACTGTAAAACTGTGGAAGCATGGAAATCTAACCATACAGTAAACACTATTCCCAGAAACTGACTTCTAGACTTACATGGATCCTATAACTGTAATAATGGATGTTAGTTAAATTATATGCAAGCATCACATATTCCATAGTTTTCTTATTAATCTTTACATATAAGTAACGGACAAGAAGGCTACAAATCTGCTGTATTTGCAATATGTCGAGCTCTCAGCTGTCTCCCCAGACAATCTGGGGATGCAAAATATGCGTAAGTCATTGTCACCCACACAGAGGTGAATGCTAGCCTGTGTTTTCCACATTTCAGGGTCCTAACTTGGGGCTTATTAGCAAGAAGGCAGACTGCTTTATTATTTGAAAAGCTGTTCACTGTGATTTATAGCCTTGTATTAGCCTCTTCATCTTGAGATATTAGACAATCATACTTTGTCATGGATAATCTGAGGTGGGCAAAACATATAGCATTCATCTTCTCTTGCCATCTTGGACACTTCTTTTCATCTATTGTTTTTTCCTCTGGCATATCATTTCCTTGTAATCAATTTAAATTGAAAATTTTAATGACCTTCCCTGAGCATTACACTGCCTTTTCACCAGATTAAACCCCCAAAACTTTTTAGACTTTGAAGCCTTTTCTCTACAAAAAGGAATGCAAGTCTCACCGACAATTATCAAAGAGTTTTAGCTAATTACTGATTAGGCAGACCCAAAATACTTTGAGTAAATTTTTTTTTAAATAACTTACAATTTGGAAATGTTGTATTTGTTATAAATTACTTTTTACTTTTTTTTTTTTTTGTAGAAGTGTTAAGAATTTACACACACACACACAAAGAGAGAGATAAAAGAGTAAAAAGAGGCTTTCAAAATCAAGAGTAAAGGTTCCTAAGACAATAGATTCAAGTACAGTTTTACATTATAAGGGGATTATTGCCAACTGGTGGTGTGGATCTTTTTTCAGTTCCGTTTGTTTGGGATATTTGTTTTTTATGTTTTTGTCAGTCACTAAATGACCAGTACACAAACAATAACAATCCTACAATGTAGTTTTGATTCACTGAAAAGGATTGGGTGACAGTAAAACTGGTACGTACAAAGGTGTTCCCATGTTACATTTTAAAACTTCCCACTACATTTTCAAACCTCCATGTTGACAAGAATGAATCAACCATAAGTTTAGTAATTTAGGTGGGGAAAAAAAAAAACAACAAAAAAACCAGAAGTATGAACAAGATCAATATACTCATACAGCAGAAGTGTAATTTAATCCTAGGAGCATACAGCAAAGACTGAAAAGAGAGCACCACAGACCCTACCTGTGTGTTTGAATGCATTCTTCTCTGGTTTAAGGGTTTAATTATTCTCCAGACAGATTAATTTACATGTTAGTAATACAGTGATCTTTAGAAAAATGATTACCTTTGGCAAGAAAATGAATGAAAAGTAGTAATTTGTGGAACCTGTTGGGGAAAAACAAAACAAAACAGACACACATGCCAAAAAAAAAAAAAGGTAAAAAAAAAGAAAGAAAAACAGAAAAAACCCAATTATTTCCCTTTGGAAATAACATTTTTATTTAATGTGGAGGCAGCCCACAAGCTTGTTGTCATCTCTGTCCATCAAAAGAAATGTCAACATTATGCTTTCTTCTAAGCTAACAAACAGTTACATGCAAGATACGTGCAGAAGGGAGACAGATACTACCATTTGAAACCACTGCGCCACAAAGCAACTGAACGCCTTAGGCAGAGTCTGCTGCAGGTCATTTGAAATGATAAACCAAAAGGTCACACAGGATATAATAAATGATCTTTACAATTGCCTTTCTGAAGGATGCATCACCCGAGGACACACACAAAATTGTTGAGTGGCAGTAGTGGAGTCACAGCAATGAAAACTCAATGAAAGAGTAGTGTTGGAATACAGAATTATATAGATACTGTGGCTGCTTGCAAGAAACCCTGGGAATGAAAGAGTATAGTTTTGCTGTGTAGGGTTAGATGGACATAAGTTTACATTTTATCTCCTTACCTTTGAAGTATGAGGCATTTCACTGGGAATCCCAATCATACTAGAAGGAGAATAGGATGCAGAAATCTGGTATGCACAGATTGAAAAAAAAAAAAAAAAGAAAGAAAAAAATGAAAAAAAGAAAGATGGGCTGGGTTGCTTGCCTTGAGGAAGAGCATCTGACTGAACCAGGGACTCCCATTGCCACGTGAGTGTTCTAATAACAAGCTATCAAACATCTCCAAAGTGCCTTCTTCCTTATTTTTGTAAAAAATTCCTTTGTTGACACCTCAGAAACCTCTCCAATAGTATCTGAAAAAACATGTCTTATTTTTTCAAAAATATTTACATTTCAAGCAATCTTAACTGCACTAACACTGCATGGGGCTAGGATTTAGGTTTTCACATCTAAAATATATAATGAGCTAAATTCAGAATGAAGGTTGGAAAAAATACTGAGCACTTAAGTGTCCTAGAAGTTCAAGTACCACTTACTGAGAAAATCTGGTCCTAAATAGGACCTGAATTCTGAGTGAAATATCAATAGGATTTAAGCCCAAGTGTACCACTGGTACTTCTAAAATTTCACTTCTGTCTTCTTTGCACTTAGCTTTACCAATTATATCAGTTTGACAAGACTCGTGTAGTAAACATTCATCTTTAAGCTGTGTTAAGCAACAACATATAAAGTTGTCAAAATCAATTCAGAGACCAAAAAAGGCTAAACCAAAAAAGCATTCAAACTTCAACAGCTGATTGATAAGACTTCCATTCGCATTATTAATTTGGGTAATAACATACAGGTAACAAATGCCTTGGTGAAATGATTAAACAGAAAAAAGTTGTCAGCAATTTTATGAGTACATTCTTTTTGAAAACAAGGCTAAAACTCCTAAGCCCTTGACTCATTTTGAGACTGCTATTTGTCATCAGCCAAAAGTTGCCATGTAAATTGTGCCATTATAGATATTCTTAGGTTGCCATAAATTTTTTCTACAAGCAGAGACAGATAAAAAGATTACTTTTGAGATATGCTCTTCTTTTCATGGCAACTCATTCCCACTGAAGTCTCAGATACAGAAATAGCCGCCTTCTTATCCTGTGTGTTAACCCTTTGAAATTATTTAAAATGCCTTTACACCAAGAAGCCTTGAGGTGGCTGTCTTGCTGAAATCACATGGTCAGATTGCTGGGCAGTTTGAGCAGAGGAAGAGTGGATAACATGTTCACATAAAACAGTCCTGGGTTGACAAACGTGATTGTGATAGCAAGTTAAAAAAAAAGGTCTATATTTTCAATTGAAAAAAACAGAAAAATAAAATAAAACCTGTAAAACTGAAATAATAGACTTAAAATATTTTTATGATCCTTTTTGTTTTAGTTACCTTGAAAAATCCAGTTGCTGAGCATCTTAGAGGTTTAAAAATAAATGACCTTTGTCCTGTCTCAAATGAAGTTATATCAATGAATAAAAGACTGAACAAAAAAACCAAACCAAATAAAAAAAAAAAAGAAACGAACAACAACAACAAAAAAACCAAAACCAACAAACCAAAAACACCTCTACATTCTGGTTTTGTGCTAGTGTCATACCTGGAATACTTGTGTGCCAGCAGGAAGAAGGACAGCCAGCCACACTGCCTGGGGAGCTGCAGTGGTCAGGAGGGACATCATCCCTGACTGGAGCCTAGTGTTTGCCAATCAGAAAAAAAACCCAACAAACATTGTCAGAGAAATACAGTTGGAGAGGTCCATCTGGGCACTTTAGAAAGTCTTCACATACACATCAATATTTAAAACATCATCTTCTTTCACGGGAATCAGCAGGAAAACCTGTTTTAACCAGACTACAGACAGTCTGAAAAAGCAGCAATTAAAATCTGCTACCCACATCCTATCACTTCAGGGATTTCTCCCCCTCCACAAAACTAACAACAATACAAGGTTTTGCCTTTATGACTTAACATTGCAGGGAGCAAAGAGCAGCCTGACATTTGTCAGTATTATGACAGCAGTTATGTCCAAGTTGCAGGTATGGACTGAGGATGTAGTGAAAAAATTTTATGTTGGGACAGTTTCAAACTTCCATAAATGCAGGCACACAGCATAGTACTCAAATTTAATGGAAATGAATGGAAGCTTTAGAAGCTCAGTCCTCTATCACTTTCACCTTTGCTCCATGAGGCTGCCAAACAAATTAAGGACACGTCATGTTGATAATTCAATTAGCAATGGGTATAGGAGGCTCTAATGACAAAACTCAGAGGATGAACAGCAACAAGAGCACCCACAGTACAGTAAGCCAGTAGCAGTGCAAACCATCACAAAGCATAGAGAAGACTGCTGACTACCACACATTTAACCTGGAATTGACAGTTCAAGCCAAAGGACAGACAGTTTAAATCACGTCTGTATGTGGCTACAACATATAGGCTAAGATCCCACTGCCCCAGCCCAGAGTGCTGTTGACACAGTGCTGTACCCAAAGTAATATATATGTGTTCCTGAGAGGCTGCAGTTACTTAAGCACAGGGCTGTTCTAGCACAAAGTGGGAATTAGCTAGTGCCTTACCAGGAAAACAGGCAAGGGCTGAAGACATGCCCTTATGAAATATTTCCCTGCCTAATGTCCCTGCACTCAGCAGGGCTGGCTGATGTCCTCTAAAAAATATTCTGTTAAAAAATGTCAACTGCTGAGCTGCTTGAACCTCTCCAATTTGACAAACTTTCAGTAAATCAATAGCAAATTTCTGAAGGATTTTAGTTAACATTTGCAGCTTTCTTCATCCTAATACTTTCATATTAATACAATAAGCACAGTGCACAAGAAAAAAAAATAGGATATTGATCCAAGTGCTTTGAGACATAACTGATTATTAACAGGACCCAGTATGAAATATTACCCTTTGGATCAGTGCACTGTAATTAAGGATATTAATCAAGTCCACGTGGATTTTTTTGCACAGATTCGTGTCTTCATTATGAATAGTAGCTTGGGATTCAAAAGGGTAATGAATACTGTAGCTAGTATAGGAATTGCCTATGGAAAAATACAACCATCAATTATCAAATGCTGGTAGGTTCAATCATTTTATGTTCTTCAAAAAAACCCTTCATTTGGCTTTGAAGACAACAAATTGCCAGCATTGGAATTGGAATGGTAAAATGCAAGGGATATTGGTAGCCAACAGCATCTATAAAAACAGATGAACACAAGTTACTAGAAACTTTAACAAATTGCACATCCAAACAGTAAACCAACATCACACCAACACCAAAGGCAAAAGGAGACTCCCTATCCCTTTCACTCTGAAAGAAGTTCCACGGCAAAGCAGAAAGGATAAAGCTGATTTTTTTTGGCCCAGCTTTCTTCCTATGTTCCCAAAACTCCCCAGGAAGCCTTTCTCACTGATGCAGTTTCTTAGCAGCTCACCTCAAATTTCAGCAAGTTATTTCATACCTCGGTATGTCTTGGTGCTTATCACTTCCCTACGTGTAAATAAACACCTTTTGATAAATCTTTATTGCATAAGAGCTACCATCACTTCCATCATCAAACTACCTTCCTAGACTTTAAAGTACATAGTGTTACATGTGAGAAAGAGAACCTAAGTATTAATCAACAGGCTTCTTACACTTAAAAGCTGGGCTGCATCCAGCCTATATTGTCCACTTTGAGTGGAAGTATTCCCATCAGTACATTACTGCCATTTATTCCTAATGTACTCTTAAGCTTTTGTTGTGCAAACATCAAGGGGACAAAGATGGACGAGGAAGAGCTTTTCATAGCATTCTGCTTTCTAGTTTTTCCCCATACAGAAGAATCTTTGTGCACAAAGCACAGAGTAGTACTGTTAAAGTTATCTGACTAGACAAGAAATATTACTTTAAAAATTCAGTTTCCCATTCTTCTTTTCTGTATAGTTTTTTTTCCTCACATATTCATGCATTCATTATAAAATCCCCTTCAGATTTCACCTGGAACACCAAGCATTAAATGAGGTTTCCAGGGGAAAAGACGTGCTGGTATTACAGTACAAAAGAAAAAGAAGAACAAAAAAACCCTGGGCAAATAAAAAAAAAACCACACCAAAAAAAGATACACACAGACAAAAACAACCCCAAACCAAAGCACACCACCATCATTTACACATTATTTTGTTGTTCCTATACAATACACCAGAAATCTCAGACATAACTGATAATCTTGCAATATGTGCAGGGAGCTTCAGTTTCTCTGCATGTGGTCTGTGGCCAGGGCACGTGACCTGCTGTCAGCACCAGCTGGATTCCCCTCACACATGACCCATGCGTAAATCTCTGCAGCACAGGATCAAAGGCAGATGGATGATACGCAGACAGCTGCAGTATTCACTATATGTAAGTTTTATCTTATCTTGCTCACTCAATAAAAATAAGTTGAGAAATATTCCTTGATTTATATGACCTCAGTATAGTCTAATTTTAAACAAAAAAGAACAAAATACATGAGATTTGAAAAAAAAAAATCTGCTAAGATTTAAACACACTGAGGTTTCTCTTAACTGCAGATCATTCAGACCACAACTTTCACACTCCCATCAGATAAAGGAGGAGGAAACTTCTTCAGAAAACACCTCTATTTCAACATCTTTTCTACACAGATCAACAACTAGCTCCAGTTGTCACCCTTGGTAGCTCGTCTGGTAACTTCAGATGAAACCACAACACTATTTCTACTTGGCTAAGTTTTTCTGGACTCCCTATTAGTCTAGTGAAATAAGAGTTACTTAATGTAGTCGTGAGTCCAAAACGATCTGAGATGCTGTGTTAGAGCAGACCACTTTCTTGTACAACCTGAAGCTGGATTCTTTGGGGAACTTCTTTATCTGCAATTATGCAGAACCACCAGTTAGATATAAGGAGAGTACACAGCACATACATTAGAGTATCCAGATTTAATACACAAAATACTCTGAAAAGTTATAGAAATGTCTTCTTGTAGGTCTGTCAGTTACCTACACTTCAAACACACAAATCATTTTGCATATTAATTTTTCCACAAAGAAGAAAGTGCATCTTTCTGAATAGTAACATAAGCATTAAAAGCAACACTAGCAACAAGCACAGCTCAGGGCATTGATTCTGTAATACACATATTCTTCAGAATAAGAAAATTAGTAATTTGGATAAATCACAGCATACGATGACTAACTCCCACTGCTTTATGAAATTTGTTAGTGTGTTGGGATGTTATTACATTAGCATTTGTTTAGGGAACACAGTGCTTAACAGCATCCTGTTGGGAACACAGTGCTTAACAGCATCCTGTTGGGAACATGCACGGGAGGAGAGGACCAAAACTGAGAGATGCTTTTTCTAGTTCATCAAGCTCATTTTTAACCAAATTCAGGAACCTGGGAAGAATATGTGCAATAAGTTTTGTGCCATACCAGTGCTGTAACATTTAATACAATATTTGGCATGCTTACCTCATTTTTATACTTTCCCTTTCATTAACAGGCCTTCACCAGCTCTTCTTAAGACAATTTATTTTCAGAGGCTTGACTTTCCTTTAAGTCTACTTTGGAATACTTGGATCTTTGGCACTTAACTGGTAGAATAACACTACTGTGTCTAAACATACTGCCATTCACCAGGGGATCAGCACCCCTGTGTGCCAAAGTATTCTAAATTACTAAATTCACCCCACTTTTCCCCAGTGGCAGCTAATGCCTATCTATCAGCTACTGGCCAGCTGGCAGCTTACTTAGAGGAGAAGATCTTTTCCAGGACATGCAAATAGTACAGAGGACTGTAGAAACAGAGAATTGCTGGGGTAATGGAGTGTGCTCAAACCTGTAGAGCATGCAGCAGTACCCGCACAAGTGTCATAGAGCAAACTGCACAATAGAGCAGCTTAGGATGCCAGGTTTGTAGAGGCCGTATGTACTGGCTGACTATTGTACCAGTGACTTCCATCCGTGGCAGTGCTGCATCCCTGATTTCCTAAGGCAAGCTTAATTCAGTTACAGTTCTAAATTACATTAATAGCATGTGAATATTAGAGGCAAGCACTTGAACTGTGCTATATGACACCTACCTTTTGGAAATTCATAACTGTGCCAGACAACACTTTGATTTGCTTACAGTAGCTAATTATACAGCTTTCCAAACTGAATACCAAAGCTTAGACAGAAAGTGGTGGGTTTGACTTCTGTTGGGCTAGATGATTCTACTAGGTTTATGAAGGAGGCTACTGTATATTTTTGCTCTTTTTTGATTGTGTAAACTAAATTTTAAATCACACAATAATATATATTCTACCTCAGAACATTCATCTTCAATACTTTAAATATCAGTAAACATAATTACCTTTTGTTAGATGTTTCAGTTAAGAGTATTTATATATTTGTTTGTTTTCCCTCCATTATTTCATTAAAATATATTATATAAAATAAATTTAGCCTTTGTCAGAAATACAGTTGCAATTCAATGAAAACTAAACGTGGTTTTTGTAAGAGTTCTATTCCAAAAACCAGTGACCCCGTTAGTCAGGTCTGACCTAGACACACTGCCTGTATTTTACCTGTATGTGATGCAGCAGCAGCAGGGATACGGATGCTTTTCCTCAAGCCAGCACCTCACCTATGAGCATTGCAATGCACAGCAAGAGAAAAAGTTCATTTGCCAGTCTTCGAAAGATTTTAGCGCCCCTGTCTCCCACAGTTAAAACAACTGGGACAAGTGTAACATGAGAAAGTCTGATCCTAAACTTCCTTCTCTGAAATTCCTACAAAAGCCCGGATTTTACTGTTCAGACAAGGACTGTCAATACAAATTAACTGAAGCACGAAATATCTGTGCATTGCTTTGAAACTCCATTTCATACACGGTACTATTTGAAATAGATGCTTCAGAAAAATCACACCATACAGGGCAAAAGGCAAGGTTCTTCTTTGGTTACTCTTCTCTTTCCCATCTCCTTGCAGAGCCCACTTGCCACGACACTTGATCTATGTTCCTTAGACATAATTAATCTAACTACTAATTAGGCCCTTTGTAACCTTACTTTGAACTAATTAGGATTTTTTCAACCTTCCTGTACATTTGTTACCGTATCACTAACTCAAGAGATCATCCTTTCTTCCTCTGGATGTGTGCCCAGCTGTTCACCATCCATAAACGAATGCCTCAAATAAAGAATACATGCTGCCTTCTTGCGTACATATTCATAGCTGTCTTCATACTAATATGCCACAAAAGCTAGGCATAAAATTACTGCCACAGTGACAAAAAGGGGGTGAAACCTCCCCATGAAGCATATCTGCTCATTACCACTGCAAGGGCTTCAGAACTTTTACTGTTTTGCAATAGCAAAAGGTGCATGTCCCACATCTACTGACAAATCCCCACTGTGGGTTTTGCTCTTGCTCCCTTACATGCCACATAGGGTGCAGCAAATCTCTAAAATTCTAGTGAGGTGCAGCTCTTGAACTTTATTGTAATTGAGCTTTCAGCAGAAATGTATTCAGCCTTCGTTTTGGCACAAGTCTAAACCACATTTGTCTGCAATTAAAGTGCCCAGGGGGAAGGTTTCATAAACCACAGTAAAAGCAAGGTTGTCAAATATCAATGGACATCTCAGAGAAACTCCTTTTCTGAAAAGAAAATCATGGTGGAGTTTTACAGTATTCTAACATCAGACACTTTTTCAGGTTAGCTCACCTATGAGAACTAATGCAAAACTGTTAACCAGTCATGTTAACAAGGCAGGAGGAAGCCCCACCTTGGGATGCCTGATTCAGGAACAATAGAAGGAGATGTGACCTCTTTCAATCACTTAGGGGCTATCATGAAAGCCCACATGTGTGGAGCAGTTAACAACCCAAAGACAATAGTAACCTTAGAGTCTGTGCCTCGCTCTGGTGTAACACTTCACATAAAGTGTCTTTCCCTGCAAACCTTGGATGAGGTCTGTGTACGCTCTCAGAAAGGTCTTCTGTGGTTCTTCTGGCATTAGCAGCTCTCCCACATCTTCCACTCCTGCCAGTCAGTGTTTGTTTGCTTCCAGTATCCAGAGATGCCAATACGTGATCTGCAGAGTCCCATCAGAGCTCCTCATCTCCCAGGCACCCTTGTCTTCTCCTGGCTGCCTCTTCATATAAAACCAAACTGAACAAGTCACTCAGCGTTCAGTTATGAGAGGGCCCTTCTCAGCTTGGCAGGCTTGCTAGTGCAGCGTACTAGCAGTGGTAGTTTATGCAGTTGAGAACTTCAAGGACACACATGCGTGCACACGCATGCGCTCACACACACACAGTGGCAGGAAGTCACATACAGCTGCACTTAGTCCATATCTGATATACATTGCTCTAAGGGAACTGGCACGGGACATGTCTATACATCAGCACCAACTCATTCTCCCTTGGAAGAATCTCAAGTTGCTTTTTTTAAGGACACCTAAGAAAGCTGAATTTTTGAAACTTCCTAACAGGTTTCTTCAGATGCTATCTGATACACCGCCTGAATGCTTCAGCCATTCCCCTCCAGAGGTCCCAGAAATGATTCAGAACAAATCCTGACCACAGCTATGCTCTCACCTACAACTTAAGACAACCTACTCGTTTATACATAACTAATTCAAGGCCATTTGACTCCTGTTTGTGTCAGAAGCTTTGCGGTTTACATCTTACCCTAGTTCCATGCTTACATTTCCTTTCCATAAAAAGAGCTGCTTTGTCTTGGTTGAACAACAAAAACTGAGCAAAAGAGCAAAGAAAGAAATGATTCAGTAGATAAGTTAACCATTAACATTAGCACTACTATATATATGGGCTTTCCCAAACAGTTTTAATGCCTAAAGGCTTTGCCACAAGGACAGCAGAAATGATACACCATAATTGTTGTTTCTGAAAGTCTCCAGATCTGATTATTGGCACTAAAAGTATCACCATATTTTACTAAACTGAATTAGTGAGCTATTCTTGCTGGAAGCAGCAAAGTGCTAATAGCTTGTCATTACAACATCCACCACACTAAATGCCAGGGCTTTCACAGACAGTAACTAGCTCTGCTGCTGGTAAATACTGCTCTTCATCCACTGCAGCATACAACAATTTGCAAAGGAAAAGCGTTGGTTATAGAGTTGCCTAAAATAGTGCTTACCAAAACACCAAGATTTTAGTAAAATATATGTATTATGTCTGTGGTTAAACTTTTCCATTCCTTTAAAATAATCAATATTGGTGGCCCTCCAGCAAGCAGCTGTATCTCAGCCACAATATAGAGAAAAAGTTTCAAGTTACTGAGAAAACAAAAAGCAAAACTACAATTTACTAAAATCCAAAAGGTTACATTCTCTTGGTAAGCATGCCTACTAGGCCAGAAGCCCACAGTTTTAGATTCCAAAATTATAAGATTCCTGTGCTCAAAGAAAGCTCATAGCAAACCGATTTGACCCAAAGGAACAGAAACAAAATTACAGTCCTGGTATATAAGGAAAAAAATTGCCGAGTATGTTTTCAGTACAGCAACAGAGTAACTGTGATTTCTCAGTAAAACTTCCTCTCTCCTCACAGTAGACCTCACCAGAAAAAGTGAAATGAAAACTATTCTTTAACAGAGTCACTTTTCAAGGTTTATAAGACACCATCATCTTAAATCTTTTCTAAATAGTTTTGAATGAAAAAAAACATATTTTTGTTTTTTTTTGACATCATTATTTAGGTCAATATACAGAGATAAACTTCATACTGCTGAACCATTCCCACAGCATGAAGCACTCAAAGAGCTAACTAGGGATTAATAGGAATGTATTTCTGTATTAACAATTTTGTTTGAGCTATTAGTTTTACCTGGTTTGCATCATATTAAAACCAAGATACTTCCAATTTTCAGCAAAGAATGTGAGAGTGACCCCAACCCCCAAAGTGCCAAGGTCAAGGCAATTACAGAAAATGAACTTAAAGAAATCAATATTAATCCAACAAAAGCAGTCTGTTAAATATTCCCAGCAAACTCAATCCACATCTCCTTTGGACAGCATAAGGTTTAAATAGGACAAGTAATATCAAAACATTAATTCCCCCCCTGCACCAGCATTCCTTTTTACCATTGCAGCTCATTTCTATTCACATTCCACTTACTGGTGAACCAACTCCACTCGTAAGAACAGACAAGGGAATTCAATCATACTGAACAGCACTCTCCCTTTCCAAAATTTCAAGTTATCTATTTAAGTACAACAAAGGTGAACCTACAATAATTCAGAGCAACAGAGATAAAATAAAAATATTTTTAAAAAATTTTGACAAATCCTGCATACTGCACTAATGACCACCATGACTGGGTGCTCCTTCTCTTCCCACTCCTTCCAGTGCAGATGGACACAGCCATAGACTTCTGTGGCCTGGGCCATAGGCAAAGCACCATATCCTCAATAGTCACCTCTTCCAGGGTGGAAGCCTTCCCCTGTAGTCAGGGGCACTACTGTCCCTCATATCTATATACATATTGGTTGGACTTGAATCACTTCCCTTTTTGACACTGAGAAAAAGCCAGAGCCAATAAAGTCTTTGTGATGAAAACTGACCAGTGAAAAAAGAAACCTGTCAGCACCAGCTGGTTTTCAAGAGACAAGTCACCTAATGTTGCTCTGAAGATGCACTTTTTCCTTCTCTTGATCCTCTTTCCCTTTTGAGCAGATGGAAGCCACCAGCACCTCTATTTTGATTGTTTCTATAATGCTGCTGTCATAGCCTTACCACTAGCACAGTTTCATTATTATTTGCTGTTGTTAAAAACTGTCAGTAGTTCACCATTTGCCCTTATCTTAAATGAGGAATAGTTGAAAACATATCTGCTTAATGTCTGAGAAATACTTTTGCTGCTTCTTTCTTTGTATTGTCACTAGTGACATAGCTTTGCACTGTTGTTCTTCAGCTTGCAGAAAAAATTCTCATTTATAGCTACATCTGTTGGCACAAGCCACTCCATCATTCCATTCATTCCATCCCTGGAGAGAGATGAAGGAACAAGGAGTAAGAAAGAGATACTTATGGAAAAAGAACCTGATATGTTACCCAGGACTTATGGCATGGTCTGGTCTAGCACAGGCATCCAGACAGAGCATGCAGAACGTGAGGGATACAGCATTTCAGAGTAAGTGCTAACAGAAATACAGGAAAGGGTTTTCTTTCTCACTCTTATCACTTAAAAAAAAAAAAAAAAAAGAGAGAAAGAAAAAAAACAACTTGGAAACCACATTGCTGAAGCAGTGAACACACTAATGGATTTTGTATGAAGGACTCAGCTGGGGCTTCTTGAGTGGAAGTGACTTCCCAATTCTTGCAGCTGCACAGTGCAGGTCACACTGCCTCCCCTTTTTTGCTCTCACAGATGTTATGATGAATATGGCAAGCAAATATGATCCAGCTCGCAAACTTTGTGTCACTCTCGTCTGGTCCTGGTGGACATCCTGTTCCTCCTCAAGCAACTAAAGTCACATTCTGCTGCAGCTGCAACAGCTGCTGAGGAGATAAGGAAGTGTTTCCTGGCAAGCGGTCAGGTCACCTGTAAATGCCTTTGAGTCAGAGCAACACAGACAGGTAGGAAGGCCAGGCAGAAACGATAGCATTGAAGATTCACCCCGAGCTTCACAGGTGTAAATAGCTTTAAATATGTAAATAGGCCTGTAGTACAGCCTTGGATAACCCGGAAAGGTTCAAATCACTGAAAGTACAAACCTCCACAGACTATCCTACATTAAAGACAGAGGCACAGCAGCCTGATCTGTGGCCAGAAGCACTACAGTACAGAAGCAATTGATCTTGCTAGAGAGCTGCTTCCAGCCTGGAGACCGAGATAGAAAACAATGGTGCCATGAACATGACAGTATCAGCAGAGCAGGGGAAGCCACTATTGCTCCCCATGACCTAGTGTGGTTCATTGCTCTGATGTAGGAGGGCTTCAGGTGCTTCTATAGGGCTGTTCTAGCCAGGTCTTCATTATTCTACCTTCGCCATCCTGAACACAGCACACAAACGCGGTACTCTCACACTGATAACGCGGTCCCACGTCACAAGTCACTCAAGTTCTTGTGTCTCCTACAGATGCTGTGCAGACCACAGAGTGGTTATGAAGGTTATGACCACCAGCAAAACCTGTCAGGCTATGCATCCTATGTAATCATACAGTAGCCAGCTGCTGGATTAACTCAAAGATCAAGTGCAAATTACATAGGACATTTCCAGCACTGGTTCATGAAACATAGCCGTCACTATCTGTAATATTAACTACAGGTAAGGATGCATACGGTGGCCCAAGCACTGATAGGATATGAGAAACAAAAAAAAGGACCAGACCCACAAGTGTTGCTTTCCAACTCACTTTACTCCCCAAGGACCGCGGAGGCAAATACAACCACAGAGATTTCCCTCTTTGTCAAGTGAGCTTGCATCTGACAATTTACATAGAAATCACACAGGGAAATAAACCTAATGCAATCTGGAATATCAGGCAACATACCTAAAAGGTACATTGGCATCTAGCTAAGCCAGCTGAGACACAAAATTTGTTGAACGCATAATACCTTGCATTGGATAAAATCTGATATGCTGACAATACAGACACATGTAGTAGATCCTGCGTAATTGTTCAGGCAACTCGAGCCTAAAGTCAGTCTTTCCTGAGTTACCAGCTTACTCTGATGATACATGTTATAAAGGGCACTATAGAATGAAACAGATTTTCCTCCCAAACCTGTGACAGAGCACCCTATAGAATTTACTAGCTAACGTTCAGGCTATTCAGTGAGCATGAGTGGTTTTCCACACAACACACTTGTCCTGCATTAATTTATGTGACTGCCATCAGCATCTGTAATTTCATCAGCCAGGAATAAAGACAGAAGCTTTCAATACTTACGCTACAGGGCATATGCTGATCGTGCGTTGGTGTCAAGAAAGAACATACCCTCCTTGCAAACTATTATACAATTACAGGTAAATGTATTATGGGGATTTATATCTTCATTTGAAGCATCTGGTATAAATCAGCATCGTGGGCAGGATACAAGATTAGAAGGGTCATTGGGTCTTTCCTGATACAGCAAATAATGTGTGCCGTATCAAGCAAAGCACTTTTTTTTTTCTTCCCCAATTCCAGTAACTCCATTCAACAGCTTCAATTTCCCCTGAATTGCTTTCTTGCAGCCTCCTCAGTGTGTCAATCAAAAAGCAGAAGCTAATCATCCAAAAATGTCTTTTCCACTTCCCCAAACATCTACTAAATAGGATTCAGGCAAAGAGATTAAAAAGCTAAACTCAGCAACTTGTTCTGACTCTCTCCATCACATTCCAGTCACCAAGGGGGCAATTCTTTTTGCTTCAAATATAAAAAAACATTTATAATGGAGTTTATTTAGACCATCTTGCTTTAAGTAAGCAAGTTTTTAATCTATCACATACATTCCTGTAATGTAGGTTTGATGTTAATGGGTTGTAAAGTGGGTAATAATTTTCTAACTGACCTCTTCAATCAGATTAGATCATATTATTGACCATACTGTTTGTTTTATAACCACAATCATATTGTGGAAGAACATCTCTTGCAAGTAGCACATTTGTAAGTGCCCATTAAGGCAAAGGATGACAGGTCTGCATGTTTGGCACTTTTTTAATATTTCTTTTTACCTTGCTGGCAGTATTCCCATCAGCATCCTAAAACTATCCATTTGAATGTTTCTGGGTTCCTACCATCGGGGGTGTTTGGAAATGATGCTGTGCTATGAAAGCAACAAAATCTAAAATATGTAAACGTTGTAACTTTTAAAAAAGAGCACCCAAATGCACCAGGCATTCCTCCATATTGTTTTTTCAGTGGTTTTTGTTTTGGTTACTACAACATTTCTTCTTAAATGTAAACCCTGGACATTGTTGTATTGTGACATTTAGTGGGAATTCTTCAAATGTCTGTAAGACAATGACCATTCACATGTTCTTTTCAGCTCCCAGGTGTGCACTCAACAGCTGCCTTTAGCAGAGATTTTTGAGTTCCTTATAGCTCTTTAACAGGAGTGATGGCTCGTGATCAGGCACTGGACTGAGACCAAGACCGATCTGATACGTCCCCAAGTCTTCAGGGGCAAAGTCAGCCAAAGAGCATTTCAAACCTCAAGTTTCCCAGGCAGTGATTTCGTTTTCTTTTATCACAGTTCACTGTGTCTTCCGTGGGTGCCACTGCAATTTACTTTGAGGATCAGACAAATAATCCAAGTACAAAATACAAATCTGAAAAACAGCAGTGGCAACAAACAAAACAGCCAGGGAACTGATTTTGCTGCTAGAGGAAACCGAGCTTCAATGTCTGTCATCAAGTCCTCTAGAGGGGCTTTGGCAAAACCGCTTTTTTTCTAATGTGTCAGTTGTTCATCTTCAGAATTAGGATGATGTTTTCCCTCACTTTCCTCACTTGTTGCTTTGTTCATCAAGTTTTAAGGTTTTTCAAGGCAAGAGTTACATTCACGTGCTGCTCAACATAAAAGGATCCCAATATTAACTGTAGGTATTAAAAATTAAAATGCATTCCTATAAAGATTTCAGTTTCATGACATGAGGATCCCCACTAAAACAGCTGCAGTATTTATGACAGGCAAGCAAGGGAAAAAAAAAATCCTGTCTTCCATTTCTATTTTATTACGCTTCACTGGGTCTCTAAATTGTGTTTCAGAGTTGCAATTGAAATGATAAGCACGGAAAAGTAAAGGCAAATGCCAGAAGGAGCAGTAGTGGTGCCAGCTACACATTATTCTTTTCTAGCTGTTATTTCTAGTAATGAACCAAGCTGTTTTCCTCCAGTTCAATGAATATAAATATCCAGATATTCTCTCCCTCCCTAACACGCTATTTTTTTTTTTCTGAGTAGTTCACTATGAAATGACTGACAGATGCTGAGTTGTTAGCTTTTTATTACAGAAGTCTTATCTCCATATGATATAAAGATTTCTCCAACTGCAGTTGAAGTAACTTTTCCAGAATTGCCTACATAAAATGAGATTCTAACTGTTGCTAAATCTGTTACTAAATCCCTAGTGAATTTTAATGAAGAGTAATTTGAGTAATCTTTAGCCTGCAGTAACTTGTTCATTAGGCTGAGCTTTTATGCACCTAAATTAGCTAAAATAATTTGGATTTGTGGAAAGTATTTCTTCACTATGTACACAGAGATTATTCAGTTCTTAGTCAGGAAAACATCAATTAAGAGTTAAACTGAAGAACTGGAATTCAGCCCAACAACTGCTCATTGTCATCAGTTTGTTTAAATTAGGCTGCAACATTTTTAGGAAATGCAAACATGGTACAAATCACAAATGGAAATAAGTTCCAAAAATATCAATTTCTATCACAGCACAGCAGAAGTACCTGAGTAAGCTGTCAGTCATGTCCATAGAATCATGGGATCGTTTAGGTTGGAAAGGACCCTTTTTTAATGATGCTGGTAGTGAAACACCAGAACAGGTTGCCCAGAGAGGAGGTAAATGCCTCAGCCCTGGAAACATTTGAGGTCAGATGGGACAGGACTCTGAGCAACCGGATCCAATTGAAGATGTCCCTGCTAATTGAAGGGGAGGTGGACTAGATGACCTTTAAAGGTGCCTTCCAACCCAAACCATTCTATGATTCTATGATCGTTGAGTCCAACCACAAACCCAACGCTGCCAAGTCCACCACTAAACCATATCCCTCAGCAACACATTGCCAGGGTTTAGGGTCAGGGCAGCCCTTTAGACCTATAACAGATGCCCTCTGTTAGCCCCCCTCTCTCCTCAAAGGGGAAGAGAAAGGGAATAAGGGAGAGACACTCAGCCATTAGGAAACTAGAACAGCTTGAATGAGAATAATAATAATAATAAAAATGGAATATATACAAATATATACAGAACCAGTTTTGAATCCAACCCTCCGATGGTAATTCCTT